>JAHZNJ010001521.1:0-10713 GCA_027744475.1 Lepidocyrtus cf. sotoi NNG-2020 | reverse complement strand
CTGCCTGCAAAGACACATTATAGAGAAAACTTTTGAAGCAGAAATTAATTATGATAAAAAGAATTCCGCCCCCTTTAGTGATTCCTTTTAAAACAGTAGATATTTTTATTTTTCTGTAGTTTTTGCAGAAAAAAATGAGGATTTTATTTCTGAAAAGTAGCTCACATTTAAAAAAGTCAAAATTTTTTCCTCATCTGATACTTCTAATTAGCACAATAAAAATATTTTTTCAAGCCTTTTTCTGCCTCTTTTTGTACTAACAAAGAAAATTATTATTTTGATATGTGTAATTTCATGTTATACATGTACATAAGTAAGACAAAGACAAAAGGTTCTTTTTCAGCTTTTCTTTTTATTATTGTCGCAAAGTAGAAAATTAGCAAGCAGCAAAGCAAAGCAAAGTTAAAAGAGAATGAAAGAAAGAACAGAGGGAGAGAGAGAAAACATTAGAAAAAGTCACAAAAGAAGGCTGCTGCTTTTTGTTTCCAATCTTTTTCATCAGGATTCTTTTCTTGTCATCATCATTTCCATTTCTGAACTTTTTGCTTTTCTAGTCTTTCCAAAAAGATGCCGACGACATGAGAGTAACAAAAGATTGCAAGTTGAGTAAACAAGCTTTTGTTACAAAGGGAAAAATTTTGTAAATGCAAAGAAAAAGCAAAAACCCTTCCCAGCTCTATTCTTCAGTTCACTACTTGACATAATTTTTAATCTAATTAACACTCCTTAAAAACTCCTAATTAAAAGAAAATGAAAACTAATTAAAATGGATGTATCTTTTTCTTCATTTACTTCTGTAGAAACACAACAAAGTACAGAAATTCCCAACCAAAACAACAACGAAGATGAAGACGATGTATCCCCTGAAGAGTACGAAGCCCGTTTACTCCGCTCAGGGAGGAATGCGGGACAGTCCCTTGTACTAAATGCTACAAACAACCTCCGCACAATTTCCACAACATCAACCCGAGTTAAGCGGAAGTTCCCTGATGACTTCCTTTCAGATGATATGGATGAAGATGAAGCCATGCTCCTTCGTCAAATTGCGAGTGGAAGTAGAAGCAGTGCAGCCACCACAACGGATGATGCGGAGTCAATCAAGCAAGAATTTGAGAATGAGGAGGATGAGCAAGAGGCTATGATTAATGATGATTTAGACCATCACGGACAAGGGTCAAGGAGAACTCTTCCCGTTGTTAGAAATTTAATGAGGGTTCCAATCAATAACCATCGTGGAATTGTTGGAAGCAATATTAAGGAAGCTCCTTTAACCCGACAGTTGTTGACAACTGAACGTAAGTAAAAGTATTTTAGTTATTCACTTTCACTTTTTTAATTTCTTGTATTTACTTTTGCATAGAAGAAAATTGTTTTTACATTGCATTCCTTAACAATAAGTAAAAATTTGCATAATTTTAAATAGGCCCCTCATCAAATCCATCAAGTTCGCTAAGCGGTAACGATCAAAAAGCCCAAATCTCACTTCTACGTCAACGTAACCCAGCCGCTTCCCCATTAGCAGGGGACCTCCCAAATGGTCTCGCAGGCCCAAACAATTTCCTTCAACAATGGAAGGAAAACTTAAAAACAACTTTGATGTCGCATATCAATGAGCTTGTGGAGGCTCAGTTTAGCTTGCTATTAGGCGGCAGTGTTCTTCCAGGAGGAATGGTACTTCCTCCCGGACTTCAACAAGCAAGGGCGTTAGACCAAGAAAGGAGATCTCTGAGAGAATCAAATAATCCCGTAGTTCAAATGGCATTGAGGCAGAACGCACAGCAAGAAAAAGGAATGGAGAAAAGAAGTGGTTCCCCACCCCATTCCATGCCGCATCAGAGGGATAACCAACCACCACCACGGTCAAACACGCCAAGAGATCAAATGAAACCAACTCCTCTCATGCATTTAAATGGAGGCAGTGTTCTTAATACGGAAAAGCTTCCAATGCTTAGCAGCCCACAAATGAATGAAAAGAAACTTCCTGTCGGAAGAGCAGTTGGAAATCAAAATAACGATTTCTCAGGCCTTCCTCCAAGATTCCCATTTATGCAGAGTCTTCAAAATTCACATGATCAGCAGAGACCAGGTGGTCCACCAGGTGGGAATGGGCACAATGGCAAGCCACATTTTTCAAATGCTTTGGTTGGCCTGACTCAACAACACTTGCAACATCAAGCCATAGCTTCAGCAGCAGCAGCCGCCGCGGCCGCTGCAGGAATCGAAAATATGTTTGACAGTGACGGAGCCCTCAGCTTAGTCGTTGGAAACAGACAAGGTGGAAATGGCGGAGGCATTGTTGCTGAACAATTACATGGTGGAAATATCACTCCAAGGAAGAAGAGGCATAAGGTAAAAATATTTTAGATTATTTCGTTTAAAATTCATGTGACACGAGTTTACATTTGGCAAATTGTTTTGCATATAAATCAAATCATCATCATCATCATCATATTTTATTGTAGGTAACGGACACTCGTCTGACTCCAAGAGCCGTTTCTCGACTTCTGGGTCAAGTGGAGTCATCAGCAAATTCCACATCTCCTTTGTACGACCACCACAGACTCGATCACTCAACTTCACCAGCAGGGTCTCCATCCTCCCACACAACTAACGGACCCATTGAGCCTCGCTCAATCCTCCAAAATGGAACTCCTCCACCATCTCAGCAGCAACAACGCTCATCAGACAGAGAAGGAGGTAGTGCACCTCGTGAACGCACTCCTTCAGATCGCTCAGCATCGACTGGAAACCAGCAACATCCGTCACTTCCATCTGATGCTCCAAATCCTCGAATTTTCAATCCATTCCAACCACCCACCCCAGGCACAGCTCCATTCTTCCACCCAGCAGCAGCTTTGGCTGCCGCCGCTGCTGCAGGTGGTCACCCGCTCCATCCTCATCACCCACTTAATCGCTTGGATAGTCCCCCAATGGGCAATAGTCTTCTTCATCCAGCCCTTCAGAATCCTTCAGAGTACGTTGAACGTCTCAGGGAAATGAGCATGGAAAGAGAAAGAGAGGAAAGAACAACCCGTGTGGGAAGCGATAACGTAGTAGTACGTGACCGTGGTGAGCGCCACCATCATCATGCTAGCTTAAGGGAATATCCAAGCGTTCGTGGTCTCCGAGATAGGAGCACTGGTGGAGGAAGCGTCATGATGGGAAATGATTTGTTGGAGGAACTAATAGGAAGTAGAACGGGGTCAGCTGGAGGTGGTTCTGATTCTGGTGGAGAGAGCAACTTTGACCTGGGTGGTGGTGGCATGTACTGTAAATGGGGTAAGTGTATACATTTTTTAAATCCGTTTCTTCTATTTCAACATTTGCATCTTTTTCATAACTTCTTTCCTATTCTTTTTAGTTTTTTCTGTTGTTGAGAAAACAGTTTTTAGGTCTCATTAGAATTTAAGGTTAGCTCAACCTACTCGTCTGCAGAAAACGGTATAAATCACTTGCACAAGTGTTCAGCAGGAAAAAGAATAAGAATTCATTTTATCAGTCTCTATTGTTGAGCGCATTTACCCACTCACGAAGCATATTTGCATTAGATTAGATTGTACCGTAACAACGATTAATCGCTTGCGCGACGCCTATTTAGACAGTTCAATAAACACAATTTTCCTCCAAGAGAGCTTTATACAACTTTCCAGATATTTGTATGTGGTTTAGCTAAAGTCAGGGCAGATCTTTATCTCTACATTGCATCGTTTCATCGTCATCGTCGCAATCATAATCATCATTGTCAGCAGCAAAGTAAAGCACCAGCAGTGAGTTTTTTGTCGAGAAGCGAACTAAAGCTATAAATATATCTCTTGCAAAGCAAAGCAATTATATTCAATATAAGACCTCATTAAGAAAACCTAGCGAATATGAAATAATAAAAAAATATGGGAACGGGGAAAAGATATTGACTCATTGAAGCAAACACATGTTCATAAAAAATTGATGACGAGAGGAGGACGAATGATGAGAATGTGACGATGATGGGATGTTTAGATTCGTTTACAAGAAAAAGTTCTAGCTAGAAAAAAGAAAGAATAATTGCTTCGCTGAGGAATGGGAATAAACTATTTTTTTCTCTGGGACGAATCTTTTCCTTCTGTCTACAAAACTGCTCTTTCAAAACTGAAAAGTAAAAAAATATGCATAATGCTTAAAAACATTTTTTTGTTTTATTACAGGCCATACGACATCAACTCTCACTCCAATGCATCTCCGCAAGGCAAAATTGATGTTCTTCTGGACTCGCTACCCCTCCTCAGCAGTCATCAAGATGTACTTCCCCGATATTAAGTTTAATAAGAATAATACTGCACAGCTTGTCAAGTGGTTCTCTAATTTTAGGTAAGCATTTACAATATTCGTTTTTATAAGTAGCAAAAGCAATCTAGAAAGAGGGAGAAAGACATAACATGTGAGCTGCAGAATCTTATAAGCAAAACTTACGAATACAACAACCCTTCCATTTCCATCGACTTTCATCTCAACTCACACATCATAGAATTCTTATTTTCTTTTACTTCAAGTAAAAGATGTGCATTCAAAGTGCTATGCACACATGTCATGTTAAAATATAATATTCCTTGTATGTTGTATGTTTAGATCTAGTACGGATTCTTTTCTTTTTAATTACTCCAATAGATATACTTTTTTATTCAATATCTATAAAACTTTCTGCGCTTAATTAGTATTCATCAAATCAAAATAGCGTATTCACTTAATATTTCATGTCGATATCCATATTTTCTCTTGAATCATCATCTTCTGAGGATTTTTGTGCTTGAGAAAAAAGAAGAGTTAGTAATTGGATTGTGTACTTAGCTGGGTTGGTAGAAGTAGCATTACGTACACTGTACATATGATTTATATTTATCTTCTTCCTCTTATTCAAGAGTAAACTTGTGTTCTCGTGTAGGAATAGGAATACTTCTCAAAAGATGATGGAGAAGTTGTAAATTTATTACTTATTTAAATGTGGATGAATTTGAGTTACAACCAAAACTTTACTTTAACCCAAGCATACTTTTTTCTGCTTTACTCACTTTCAATTTAAAGCAAAAGAATGGAAACTTCTGCTTTTACTTTTACATAAAATGCTTTTCAGCTTTTCTTTCTGTCTTGTATAGAAAACGAACGCACCTTACACACATGTATAAAAATTTACTTTCTACAATTTTCCTTGAAATGAATACCTACTACTACTTACATGAAATAAAAAATTCACTTTAAAATCGTCATTCTAGCATGACATTAGTGATCAAAGAGAATATTTTTTCCAGTAGTGGTTGTTTATACTTTTTTAAAAGACTTCTTTTCAAAAAGATGTAGATGTAGAAAACTTATAAGCAAGTACGAAGTAATTAAAGGTAGAATAAGTATATGTGTACTTACAAGCACTCTTTTTTTTCTTTTAAAAAATCCTGCTAATAATAATAAGCTGTGAAGCTAGGTAAAATAGGATTTGTCCGACTTCTACTACTTTTCCTACTACGACCATTCTTGAGGAGAAGGAGAAGTGATGAGCTCTTCTTTCTAATGAACAAGCAAAGTACTTTACTCACATCATCATCATACATGTGTGTTTCTGCTTTGCCTATTTCTTTCTCTTTTAACAAGATTTTCTCTCCACATTCTTTATCTAACTTTCACTACATAACACTTGGATATAAAAGGAAGGAGAGAAAGGCTCTAATTACGAAAAAAATCTTCAAGTGTTGTCGTTGTCGACGTACACATACGTATTTTTAGGAGCAAGAAGCAGCAACAGAGAAAGCTGACTGACTGCCGTTGTTGATGAGGATGTGCTGACTCTTCTCTCTTCATAATTATTCTATACTTGCGAAATTATGAAAAAACATACATGAACAAATCTGTATGATAGTGAGCTGTATCTATGAGCAGGCTTGTGATTAGTCTTTGTTTTTTTGTAAAAGGAAAAGGAAATGTATGAAAATTGAAAGAAACTTTTCTGTATGAGGAGTGAGGACGTACGCGTACGTATGAATTATTCCTTTTATGAAGAAGAGAGGGAAGAGAAAGAAGTCTTTGCCTGACCGAGTGGAAATGATTTTCTTACTTTTCATTTCTCCCTCGTTATAAAGGGTGGTAGCATTATTACTGTTTTGTGATTTTTTGAGGATGGAAATGTGAGAAAGCTGATTTGAGTAAGAGTAGAAAGCATTTTCGTTTTCTTGCTTTAGGGCATATATGCACTCGTGGTAGAATGTAACAACACTTTTAAAAGACTTTTAAAGTTTAACTGGGTTGACTGAGATGAGGGATTAGGTAACACTTTGGGGTGAAGTGATAAAGCAAGAATGTTAAATGTTGATATGAAGAACTTAAGTAAAATCTGTTATGTTTTAATGAATGTATGTATTTAACAATGCAAAGATTTAAAAATGAATTTTAAATTAAATTTTTTTTATTATTTTCATTCAGGTTCCTCAAAACTTCCGTTTCGTTGTTGAACAAACGTTACGTGAATTTTACAAGTCTGTCCAATCCGGCAAGGATTCTGAACAATCGTGGAAGAAAGCTATCTACAAGGTAAATTATAATTTATATTTCAGTTTGTTTGATTACTGTTTTAATTTTTATTACCTTTTGCACAAATAAATATATTTTTTGTTTCTTTTTCTAAATAGATAATTGCTCGATTGGACGACCCCGTACCCGAATACTTCAAGTCTCCGAACTTTCTTGAACAGCTTGAATGATTGACAAAGACCTTCCCCCCTATTCCTTTGCCCCCGCCACCTAATCTTCCTCCACATCCCGCGTCTTTACTTCACGGTGGATTGCTACCTCCTCCGCCACTCATACCACCACCACATGGATTACTCGCTGCAGGTTTGCATCCTCTACCGCCTCCATTACACCATCAACATTTCCATCATCATCACCACAGGATGCAATTACTCCAAGGTGGAGGAGCTACACCTCTCCTTGGATCCCCACCTGGACTGCCCGTGCCCATCATACCAAACAGTATAACTTCCACACCACCACCATCTCGATTCGCCCCAATTCTTGGTTCATCGTTTCACCCAGCTATGATGCTGTCCAGTCCACCACTTCATCCTCATCTTCCGCATCCAGCTGCACAGTTGATGCAACCAAATCTTCGAATGAGTTTATCCAACAGGCGAGGTAGCATTTCATCCAATTCTATTATTTTACCCGGGGAAGGCTTTCAACTACAAAATCATTCTTCTTCCAACAACAACCCAATAAGCGCAAGAGGTATATTGACTAGAAGTAGTAGCGTAGGTGGTGCTAGTGCTACATCATCTTCCGCAACAGAGCTAGACTTTCTAAACAACGCAGCAAATTCCAAGCTTACTGCTGCTCCTGCTGAGACAAGCTTACAAACACAAGAGAGTAAAGATCAAAACTTGCGAGAACATTTCCTCTCTCCACTCATCTCTCTCAAGGAAGAAGAAGAAGACCGAAAATTTATACAGAGCTCTGCCGAGGAAGTGGCGATGATGGGAGATGATGCTGTTGGGGAAGACGACGATGAGGAAAACCCAAACAGAGAAGAAGTAATGAATGAGTAGGAAAAAGTAAAAAAAAGGTTACCCAAGTACAGTACAAAAGAGCATATAAATATGCATGCATGTAAATAAATGTGTATCAAAACGAAAGAAAGCGAGCGAACGGAAAACTCTTTGAATGATTTTTTAACAGAATTTTTAAACAGTGCCTTGATGAACTTTATATACATATTATTGTTATCATGAGTTGTTTGTACATAATACGCAATTAAGAAAGAGGTTAACTCATGTTTTAATTAACTTTTAAAACTTTATTATTATCTTGTATAATATTTAAGTTTTTAAATGGATTTTGATTACTCAAATCCAAGATTTACTTTATCCATTCCATTTTATTTGTAAATAGGTAACGTATTAAGTTATATGAATACATATCTTATAATAGGATAGATACAATGTAATGATATTTCGTGGCCGCGACAAATCTGTAGAAGGGAAGAAAGCAGTCGCGTAAGCTCTCTATCGCTATAAACCCTCGTACAATATTGTATCAAATCAAGTTAACTGTAGAAAGTACAGTACGGCGAGTAGTTGGAAAAGAGATTTCCAAACTCTTTGTTTCTGATGCATTCGCTCTGATTTGATCCTTTCTTGTTACAAGCCGTTCGTTCATGTAAATATGTTTAGCCGTTGATTACGAAAGGAAACAATGTTTTTAACAATATAAGTAGGAGAAGATGTACAAAGCTTTTCTTGGAATTTTACTTTAAAGCACAGTAGTACACACACGTAGTAGTTTTAAATGGTGTTTTTAATCCAACAAAACCTAGTCTGCACAATTTTCAAATACAAATGTAAATAACGTTTAACATTTTAAATAAACAACCTCGTAATAGTTGTTAGTTGATTGCTATTAGTGTAGAGCACTGGTTGATTACACGTTTTTATATTAATATTACTAAATATTATTCACCACTATATACACTTTTGCTAGTCAATAAGTCAAAAACGTATTTACAATAATATTTATACTATACACGGTTAAGATTTGTACATAAGCAATAATGATGATGAGTAATTTAATTTTAAAAACTGTTTTTATCGGGGTGTAACATAAATTATTATTTACACAAACTTTTTCTAAGAAAATAGATGAACTAGTTTGCGTTTGGATGGGTGGGTAGAGTTACCATTTACAAAACTAAAATTAACAAGTTTTTCCACTAAAAAAGAAAAATGCTTGTTTAAGACATGACATGAGATGTATTATAAAGTTTTAAAACAAATGTAAATAGCTTTAGCGTATTACTTACTACACTTTACACACAATATTATTATGATTATTATATTATTGCGCAATGCAAATGAAATGCAATATACACAATGGCATCTACATTAAATTGGACTTGGCTGTTGGTTTGCAGTACTACAGGGAGTGAGCAGGAGCGTATTGGATTTTTGTATTTTCACCAAACATTAACGTAAGATGAAAGAAAGAAAGGGGAAAGTTCTAGAATGAATTTACTCTTTACAGTAGAAATTGCAGTAGTGTAGGAAAGTAGCTTGTGAGTAAGTGAGTGGTGGGTGATATAGCGATGATTTGATTTGAGCCAACCAATGATGATGAGTTCGCCGAAATGTGCTTATGTAAATATTAAAAATATAAACCGGTCTTTTAGATTTTTAAGTATTATTTCTTCAAAAAGTATTTCAATTTCTCCAATTTTCATTTTTCTTCTACTTCTACTATAACTAGTAAAACTAAAAACTGTAAGAAATCATTTTACAAAATGCGAAATTATCAGTGAAGATAATGTTGTAATGTTTAAGTATAAAAAATTGTTTTAAAAAATAAAACATGAAAAAAAGCAAACAAAAATCTTTTGCGTTGTGTTTACGTGATTATTATTACATTCCGTTGATGGATTCTGCATGCAAAATTATTTAATTAGATGAATTATTTACGAAAAACAAGTCTGTTTGTTTCGGCATTTGGCACAAGTACGGTAACACTATACATTTCTTCTTTCGTTGTAAATATTTAATGTTGAAACTGTTGCAACGGAGCATCATCATCAGTAGCCATCTAGCCATTATATTAGCTTGCGGGCTAGCTTTTCTACTTCTCCGTCCATACATATTTCTTTCTCTGCTTTGTTCATCTTTGAAGAAGAAGGGTCGGTTTCGGTAGAAGAAGCAAAGAACTGAGAAGAGAAGGAATGCTTTTCTCCGCCGCACATTTCATATTTACTTTTGGGGTCCGTTTCATTCTGTAAGGATTTATTCTGCAGCAGTAGAGAAATGTAAAGCAAAAGCAAAACCTTCACCGAAAACCAACCCACCCACCCATACCACAAACACCAAAGAAGAGAGATCAAAAACATCTTTTGCTGTGGTCAGAGGCGACTTGGGAAGAGGAGTGAAAGGCAGTTTCGTTGGAATGGAAGCTGGAATATTACTTATTCCCAAATAGAGAGAGAGAGAGAAAATGTTTGGAAGCAAAATATGTTGTAAAGCGTGATAAGGAGATTACCTAATAACGGACAATTTGAAATGATCATCGTGATGAGGAGGATCAGAGAAAACCATATTTACACATTTTGATGCCTTAGAGGTATGTAAACGAGAAAGAGCAAGAGAGAGAAAAGGAACTCTTGGCAGATTTTATTGTCATGCCTAGCTTTGCAGTTGTCGTGTTGATGAGGCTGCTGCTGCTGATGATGATTATGATGTGAAGGAAGGGAAAGAAAGAAAGGCATCGGCAACAAGAGCTTCTTCAATGAAGAAAATTAAAGCCGAAGCTGCTGATTGTGTGCATCGTCATCTTCCATCATTTGGGTACGAGTACGTTGTAAAATTTACAACTTCCTTTTGGGTTTTATAAAACGTAGTCTTATTATTTCTGTTTGAGCTCTTGTCTTCCATCCTCCCTTCTTCTCTTTTTGCGCTTCTTGGTAGTAGATTGAGAAGAAAGAAAGAGAGAGAAAAGGCGGTGGTGGTTGAATAATCATCATCAACATCATCATCATCATAATAATAAAGACGAGCAGGAACATGATTACTAACTACAAAACGAACATAATTTCTACTGACACTATCTCTCTATACGACTTGTAAGATAAGAAGTGTCTGTCTTTGGATATTATTTAATGGAGGAGGCAGTAATAATAATTGACGAGTGCGAGAGAGAGAGAATGAGTAAGAGAAAGCGTCT
>JAHZNJ010001520.1:0-10484 GCA_027744475.1 Lepidocyrtus cf. sotoi NNG-2020 | reverse complement strand
CACTTTTCCTTATTGGTGTCCAGCTCATAGCCGTGGCAGCATTCGTAAGTGACGCTGATTGTTCTCTTAATCTTTGGTCCGAAGAGTTTCATGTAACAGGCTCGCCTCGTGTCCAAGTCTTTGCAAAAGGAAAGTTTCATGTGCCATTCTGGCATTCCGCTTGATTCATTTAATTTGACGTCAAATCCAACAAATGGCTCGTCTTTGGGGTATAAGAGAGGATCGTTGTAGTTGCCTACATCGTCGCTGTCATCATCAACTCCTACTGTGGTTGATTCTGCTTCTGATTCTGACGTTGGATCTGCCTCCACGATTTCGTCTTCTTCTTCTCGCTTTATGCAAACGTTGGATCTGTTTATTTAAGTGAAAGAAAAACAAAAGAATGAAGAATTGACGATAGAAATACTAAACTAAAATTGTGTCTTCCACGTACCCTTTATACCATGGCCTTTTAGGGATTCCAGCGTTTCCAAGAATATTCCAAAGAGAGTGCATATCTTTTAAAACAAAACACATTATTAATCATTTTTCTATTTAAATGTTGAACTACCTAATTAATTTAATTATGGATTAATAATCTGTTGTACTCAAAAATGGATGAGCAAATTCCCTATCTGGGTCAGTATTAAAAGATGGCAAAGGAAGGACGACTCTTCTGTCAGGTTCATCTATCATTTCGGTGGATTCTTTTTTCAGGGGTTGGAATCACAAAAGGCATGAACAGCGTTGAGAAGTCGGGTTGTCGAGGGGGGAAGTCACCAGTTTCCTCTGCTATTTGATCTTCCCCAGGATTCATTTCCTTTTGAATCATAAAAATTATTTACTTTGATTTCATTTTTCATTATCACATTAATTTTTTATGGGGAAATGTGAGATTGATTTTGCTTACATCAAAGTCAACATGGTGCCGCCAAGGCATTTGATTCCCGTTGGTTTCGTCCGAATTCGGAGTATCGTCTATCCAGCCTGAGATCACGCTGTTTCAATATAAATTTGCATAAAAATGTGATTAATTGATGCTTTAATAAATAGCATTATACGTAATTCGTTGTACTAAAGCAAATCTATGTACAACAATTAATTAAATCTTACGTAAAAGGACTTTCATCATCACTCTCCGCAGCGGGATTTGACCTCGGAAGAACATTAGGGTTTTGCCAGGCAGTATGGCCTCTCCTTAAACTTTCACATGGGATCAGTACGTGATATGCAATCACTATCACAGAAGCGATTTGTAAAACTCTCCCCTTGCGTAGTAGCTAGTGGAGCTACCTATCTCAGCTCCTAAAATACAAGTTATAACAAAAATACAGAGTTCAGATCAGAGGTTTTTTCTCCAGCTCCCTTCTCCAAGCACAACTAGTGCTGTATGACTGTTGTGATTTGTGAAGGAATAATAATAATGATATTTTTAATGAAGAATGAAAATGGCTGTGAGAGTTAAATATTTCATCCGTAGTCCGTAGTAGATGTTTTCCTCCTCATCTCCCCATCATGTAGTAAACGTACTGGAATGAAGCTTGTTTAAATAGATGATGGGCGAAATAAAATGAGTGACATGACAGCAGCATCAGCATCAACATTAACATCGAAATCAACATTAACATCAACAAATAAAAATCTTTTATTTCGTGGTAAAATATACGCAGCAGCACAGCAGTATCAAAGTAATAAACTTGAAGAAGAAAGGCGAGAGGGTGACATTTCATAGAAAATTAGAGGCAGTGAATACAAGATCACCACCACCACCAATAGTATCAAAGTAATAAACTTGAAGAAGAAAGGCGAGAGGGTGACATTTCATAGAAAATTACAGGCAGTGAATACAAGATCACCAACCACCACCACCGACCACCACCATATTTCATCAAAAAAGTGGACAGAACAGACTCATGTTTTACAATATTTTAATGCTGCTGCTCTTGTTGTTGTAATAACGATATGATAACCTTTAGCAGTCTTTTACTGGAAATGAATCATCATCCCTGTTGTGTATGAATTCATTTAAATTGATGATGAGCAAGCTTTAAAACATTTCTCTGTAAATATTATGCATCCATTATCCATGTTATTCCTGTTCAAGTGCAATAGATAGACAATAATCTTCAAGTAAATTACTAATTTTAAGATTAAAGTTGGCTTCGAGTTTTTTTATAATTGGGAAGTAAAGTTTGCCGTTTGATTTTCTTTAGATGGGCACAGGGTAAATGCAACAAGCTCAAAGTTTATGGGCGGATAATAAAAAAAAATTATCATCAACGTCGTATTAAAGAAAAATTGAGAAAACTCGTATTAGTACTTTTTTATTTGTACAATACTGGAAAGTTTGGATTGGGATTGGAGCGTAAGTACGATAAATCATGTCATGGGCTACTCAAAATAAAAAAGCAATTACTAAATTCAAAATAATTCATAGAAATACTTTGCAGTACAGTCATAACTGATAAAATTTATAAATATAAAGTTTTTATGACGCACGATTGGGTCAACTTCCAATGTTCCAATTCATTTAAAGGATTTAACGAGTAAAATGACCAAGTTTAAATTTTTTATATTAATTATGCATTTAAAATTTTAATTAGAGATTAATTGTCGAATCATCAGGGTCACATCTTTATTTCTTAAGTAGTGATTTCCTGGAGAATAAAAAACATCCAACTTATGTATTTTTGTAAATTAAGGTTAATTGCATTTCAGGCTACAGATTTTTTGATTAGGTATTCAATTTAATTCCATTTCCAAGAAATTTGCGTTTTAACTTTAATTTGGGGAAGAAGGTTGACGTAAATCCGCTGGTTTCTGGATGTTTTAATCATTGAAAAAGTCATCTTAAGAGATGAAGTCAAGTCAGTTGTCAGTCATATATAGCAAAGCTAGTAAGCTACAAAAATGGTCAAAATAAAAGCTATGGCGTGCGTCCTGCTGTTATTCACTTACTTACTAGTAGATACCACCACCGGATGAAGCAGTTAACTTAAATTAAGAGGAAAACTCGCATGACCAAACTCACTACGCTGCTGCTGCGCTGTCACTCAACAACATTGAATGCTAAGAACTCACATCAGAAATGTTTTTTTCTGGATGGATAAATATATTTAAAGATCAAATACAAATGATAATGAATATATATGGCTGGATGGAAATATTAATGTTATGGTATGTAACTACATAGCCTTCAAAAATTCAAAGGCAAACCAAAAATTCCACGATACGTTATACTAGATTTTTTGTTTGACTATTCCAGGCTGCTGGAAACAGCATTTACCCTATACCGAAGTATAAAGGGGGATGGGTTCAAGTTGTTATGTTATTCAACCACGGTGAATTTTTTTCAAAGCAGCAAAGCTTGCTAAAATTGTGCTGTAGCTAAAATACAGCACATCAGCTATTTCAATTTTTATTTTGCTGATTAAAATAACTCCAAAATTGTCAATTAAATTGAATAACTGACCTTGCTTTTCTTTGCATTCACCTGTCGCCGATTTAAATTAGAAAATTTCCATCAACCCAGTAGGAAACTGAAAAAAAAAGTTGTCAAACAACCTAAAATGAATTTACTTGCTAGCTCAATTAATTAACAAATAGAGCTATGATATGATATCATTTAACTATTAGTACTATAATTCAATTTTGCTAGCAATTGCTTCTAAAATGCCTCCTACGAAAACAATGACAGCGTTGCAATGTAATAAATTGCAAACACTGAGAAAACCTGATCTAGATTACATTTTTTGCATTGCATTGCAAGTAAGAAACATTTTGTGTTTGGGTTTGAATTATTGGGGGACCTTTTACTAAGAATTTAGTAGAAACTCATTACTCACAGCTAAAATTTTTTAGACAACTATTTACTACGTAACAATAGAGAAAATACTATTTGATAGCAGGTTAGCAAGTTCTACTACTTTGATAAATGAACGAACCCATCGCTGCGCTGCACTGATTAGGGAAAGAAAGATTAATATTCTGTAAAACTAGATCTGTAGACCTTTCGGAGAAGGATTTTGTTTTAGAAAGCAACATGAAATGTATTATATTTTCGATTGATAGACATTCTGATTCTCACGCCAACTATTGCTTAACTAAAAATCATCCATTCATTTTTTTAATGCTTGCTGTTGAAATATGCTATGAAAAAATACATGGTAAGCCCCCGTATGTGGGGGATGGGGAATATTGTTATGGGGGACTTCACGACAATTTGCTTTACTGGAAGTAGAGTTGATATAAAAGGCTATGCACATTCTATGATTAGTCATCATTCATTCATTGTGAGCTTGCAATTAGTCACCTCCATTTTATCATTCTTACCTAATCAGGTGAAGGAGCAGGAAAATGGCAGATAACTTCCGCCCGGCTATACTCCTCTTTAAGATATCAATTGCGACTCTTATCTTAACTGTGGAATGTGGTCGTTCACCAGTCGGACTTTATCTTCACGCTGGATCATCGGAGTTGGAAGGGTTGAGAGCGTTTTCGGTGCGAAATTTTAAAATCATTAAATAATTAGATAACTTTAATTTTAATTATTAATGCATAAAATAATGGTGCGAATTTTCACAGGTATTTGGTGACACGTCATCTCCACGAGATAGCCGTGAGCCCGTTATATCTCGCTACTGTTCCGGAGTCACAGAAAATGATTGCGCTGACTTCCAGTCAAGACATGGGGAATGTGTGAATTTGGCCCAGGTGGCTTCATTTGGGACATTCGGTGCTCTTTACCCTGCAAAGACGTGCTACGTGTATCCAGGGACGAGGTGCAGAGGATCTGGGGAAGGGGTATATGGAGGATCAATATTAGCTCTTCGTTCGGGAAGCGAGTCGGTGATAAGCAGCTTCAGGTGCTTTAAGTGAAGGGATACGATCTTATTAAACGAGCTTATAGAAAACTGTTTTAGTGAAAACTGTACAAAACTAACTTTCTCTCTTTAATTTTTCTCTCGGGATTTGTTTGTTTGTACTTCTGAAAACCATTCATGAATATTTGAGAAAATCATGAATAAAAAAACTTAATTTAAACATGCCTATCAATGAAGCCGTTTTTAAACAAAAATGTGCATTGCCATTCTCTATTAATTTTTTCGATAAGAAAATCCCCCTTCGGATTTAATTTTATTCCCGGATTGCATAATATACCATTAAGACCAACAACTCCTTGCTTTAGGAACAGCAGCAACAGCTTGTTATTCTTGTTATTCATCAATCTACTTTCCCTGTAGATCCGATTCAAGAATCTCTGCAAAAAACTCACAAATGCAATTTTATATTTCTTATTATTTGTACTGCAATTTTCGTTTTCTTATTACCGCTTGCACTTCTACAACTGAGAAATACGACTATATCCATTCAGACATTCAGATTACTTCTCTACTACGAATAACAATTAAAAACCAGTTCAAAATAGCAAATGCCGAAGAAGCCCCTTATAAAAACACAGCAAACATCTTTTCTATCCATCACATTGTCTGCTTAATGCAGTGTGGTGTGGTGGTGACTAATTTCTCAATTGTTGAAGACTTTCATGTGAGTTAACTTAAAGTTCGAAATTTTAGTAAAATGGAATCACGCGGCTTATTTAATTTAAAAGTGTTGCAGGCACTTTTAGTCATTTGGATAATATTTTTCCTCAACTCATTTGCCAACTCTTGTCAACCCTTCTCATCATATTCTTCAAATGAGCAACGACCTTGCATATCTCCAATGGAGGACTATTTGCTGGGTTTGGGTCGTGTACAGCTTCACATCTGTGAAAAGTTAGTGCAGAACCGTTTCAATTTGAAGCAGACTTGTACAATGATATCCTCCAGGAGTCATGAATGTCAAGAAATCGGGAAGACAATTAGGACGGGCAGCATCAAAGTACTCCCCCCTGCCAAAATCTGCATAGTTTTTCCTAAGTGCAATTGTAACGGTTATGGAACGCCAATACATGTGAAAGAAGATCAATTTAAAATCAACAGCCCAAATACGACGACAGTGCGCAGTTACAGATGCTATCTAACAGAAGTAGACTTTGATTTGATAAAGTGTTAATTAAAGAGTAAATTATTATGTAATGTAATTCTTATGAAATTCTCATTTGTATTTTTTGCAATACGTCTTAAATTTTTAAATAATGGATTTTGTACTCTGACATGAGTTCAGTTTTTGTTTACCTAATTAAATACTTAATTAGTCACATTTTTTTATTTAAGCAATCAATTTACAAACAAAACCTATCTTGCATCATCATCATCACGAGCGGAGAGCATCGCACGTTTAAAATGTGCCAAAAACAAATTTCATCTCGATTTCACAGAAACAATCCATCCCATCTTTTATGTTGATTCATCCCTGCATGCAGTCATTCATTCCTAAACAATAGCACTCCACTCATCGCCAGTTTGAATTCAAAGCTAAAAGGACTACCACAATAAATTAATTGCGTAATACCACAATCGATCCTCTGGTAAATTTTAAATAATAGCTAAACAACCATGTAAAGTATTTATTATTAAGTGGTTGATCGTTTTACTTTTCATCAAATTACATAAAAATAGCAAATCATTAATATTATAAGCTTATTAAACAATGCGCCGCCAAAGACTCGACTCCTTAGCTAATTGAAGTTGGCTACCCCCTTCAAAGCGTTAAAAATACACTTGAATTGATATAGGTCCCTCTACTACGCATGAGATGTTGCATCCCCTACACTACTGCAAGCGTAGTTTTTGTAACTCTGCCAGTAATTAACCAAAATTACTACTAACTAAATGCTATACAATGCCGTACTACTTTATATAGTACAGATCACAAGCAGTGCTCATATTTCTGCTATTCATAAGTACATTCATTCACTGTCACTTTTCTTCATACCTTAAAGATCGTTACAAAAAGATTGCTTATTCATTCATCGCAATCAAAACTATCGCACATCGCATCATTTTTTCTTCACGTTTACATCTTTTATGCGTACTTAACCTGCCGGAATTATACTTCAAGAAAACAAAATACATGATCATTATTACTGACTAACTAGTTGCTTGTAAGTTATCGTTAGCATCATCAATTACTAAACATTATCATCAACCCAAATCCATCTTTATATCCTCCCTTAAATTAAATCTAGTATGAATGAATGGCATTTGGCATTTTACGCTACCTGCGTATTATTAATTATTTTTTGTATTTTTAAACTTTTAACTTAAACTAGTGTAAGTGTAAGAAAAATGGTGTTGGTACTGCATGGGTTTGGATTAATGGCTTTTTTACCTTTTATCTTTACTATTATCGTCAGCAGTTATCACGTTTAAATTGGAGTTAAAATTTGTCTATATTTTTGTTATGGATGAAAACCAAAAGCGTAGTAAAGGTAGATGCCATGCATTTGTACTATTACAATATGACGCTGCTAAAAACGGACTCGTTCTCATAAACAAGCAAGGCGTCTTTGTAACTTTATGAAAAAGGTACTCGTCATGTCATATCAGTTCACTCTTTTCATTATTCTCGCTCTACTCGTATCCATACTTTTACAAAAAACCATAATTTGAGTGATTAAACACGGTTTAATTTTCCGTCAAACATTACAATAATATGGCTTGGTTTTGCCCAAAACGATAATTTAATTTAACTACACACAGAAAGGGAAAAAAGAATGAACTTTACTTTAGTATGCAATGATTGTGATTGAAAGAGACGGAAAACAAAACTGAAGCGTCATTTTATTTTATATTTTCCATTTGAACTCTCAAAATCTCAAAAAGAAATAAAAGGGTATAAAGAAAAATTCGTCGCCAGAGAATCTGATATCAGACTTAAATTACAATCATAAAAGGTATCTTTTGGCAGTTTAATGATGTTCTTTCTCTAATGGGGAAGGATAAAGGAAGAAGTCTTATTCTTATTGCTTAAGACGTAATACTTCAAACATAAATTATATTTTTATATGAGATCAAGCACCTTTCATTATCTACAAAGCTCACTTATAAAAATAGCATTGCAAGTTTGCAAGGCAAGTGCAACCTTACAAACTTTTCCTGTAGTAAAAATAGCTCTGATGACCTAAAAGGTTAATTTAGGGACAGAAAAGTAGTGAAAAATGCAAGTGATTTATGGCTACCTTTTCCCAGAAGTAGTGGGATGGGAAATAACGTTTGTTTGAAGGAAGGAATGCTCATGGCTTCTCTGCTGTGGTCATGAAACGATTTAATTTCACATAGACGCCTTCATTTCTGATAAAAATATCTTTCCAGTTCAAATTCAGTCACAGAAGAAATGTTTTGAAGAAAGAAAATATTTGCTACTGCTACTGACAATACTTACAAGCTTGTTTGTAATGTTCATCCCGTGAGAACCTTGTTTCTGTCTTGTGTGATAATATTTTGATAAGCGTGCCGATATAGGGGATAAATTCACAACAGATTAAATTTTTACTGGATACATTTTCTTGTGTTTAGGTATATACTTATGGGCCAGCATGTATGCAATTGTACTAATTCGTACTTGTCTTAAATATCACACGACCTTGAGAATCTAATAGTGCAGCAGCTTCATATATTAGTCTTAGATTAGTATTTCAATTGTTTTTTCTATAAAAACTGGTCGTAAGCTGAGAAAATAAAAACTGCTACAAACAACCTTTTCTTCCGGGTTCAAAAGTAATACGAGTAGTAGAGTAGTAGTAGTAATATATAGTAAATTAAATAGANAGTAGTAGAGTAGTAGTAGTAATATATAGTAAATTAAATAGAGTAAAAGGATTATGCTTTTAATTTGTGTCTGTGCGTATCTTACTATTACTTTATTACATAACATAAATAGTCCTGCATGCCACGCTTATCATGCAAGTTAGAAAGCGAAGAAGCATAACAAATTAGGTTAAACCTAGTTAAAAGTTTTTTTGTTCTCTGTCATGTCACGTCTGAAGGAACACAAGCAGGAGAGGATATAAACAAAACTCATTTTATTTTATATTTAATTTTGGTGTTTTTTTCGTAAAAAATCGTTTTTTGTTGTGGGAGAGGATTAATAAGAGACATAGAAGCTTGGATTTGTTTGGACGTATCGTATTTAAGCATTATTTTGTTGTTGGCATTTGGCATGGCATGGCATAGTCTATGCAAAAATTATTTTTAACTCTTCAAACATTCAGTTTACTATTGAAGTGGAGGGAACAACATTTTTGATTTAATCAAATGTTCTCGTCCTTAAAGTAAATAGGTATTAAGAAATACAGACACAAACACAAGCCTTGAAAACATTTTTCTGTTTAGAAAAATGTTTATTTTGACATGCAAAAAATGTGTGAGTGAGTGAGTGAGCCAAACAAAAAAATATGATTGTTACAAAGCCCCCAACATCCAAATTAGGAGTATTTTAATAGAAGTTGCATTCCAGTACTGGAAAGTGTTGCTATGAAAGTGGGATGTTGGGGGCTCCTCGGTATTTTCATTGGTTGCTCAATAATCCTACTGGACAACGGTCATGGAGGAGTTGCTGCTGCAAGACTCCCAATTACTTCATCATCAGCGGAGTTATTAGCGTCAGCAATCTCATCATCGTCATCTTCATTATTGCCACAATCGCAACAATTAGGCAACGCTGCCGATGCTGCTCCTCCTGGTCCGTTTAAATCAGCAACAGTGAAAAAACGCAATGCAATTCTTCAGCATCGAGCAGCATTCATCCGAAATGCTTCTAGAGCGTATAATTTTCCTGCAACTCAACAAAGATCTTCGGCTGCAGCTGCATCGACGCCGACGCAAATCTACACAAATTTTACGATAATTACTTCAAATTTAAATAATAGTTCCTCCAGCCATAGGAGAGGAGCGTCGAGTAGAAATGCTGCCAGCGCCAGCAACAACAGAAAAGTGCCACATATTTCGGCGGCAGCAGCGGATCGAATCAGTCAAGTCCTTCTGGACAGCAGCACTTATCAAATTTTAGGGGACAACAGTATTTGTCGGTCTGAAGAGTGCTTTGAAACAGGTATGCATCTTCCTCAACAACAAAGTAGTAGTATTGATGAGTCTCCTACTAATCATGCCAAAAATGCCCCTTCCGCACCACAACCACCACCACCCTTTAGTATTCTCCCTACCGAAAGTGTTCCTCCAACAACAGCTTCGTCTACTGCTCCGTCCATGAGAGAGCGAATTGCAGACGCCATTTTATTAACTGATTTTAGGAAGGGCAGAGCGAGAGGTGAAGGTGAGCGAAAAAAATCAGATTCGAAAAAAGTTTGGAATTGGAACGCTGCAAATGACCAGCAAAAAATCAATTGTTTATCTTACCTTTCAGTCTTTTTCCGTATTTAAAGTCTATAATATTCGTAATCTGTCTTTGTTTACCCCTTCAATTAATATTAATAACTTCAAAATCTCAGCTCTCTCTGTAGTGTAGACCATTTATGTAACTCTACCTGTATTAATTATCTTTGATTATGTCTGAATGTTGGATGTTGTAGTTCTGTAAAAATACGATGTAATATAAAATTT
>JAHZNJ010001519.1:0-13993 GCA_027744475.1 Lepidocyrtus cf. sotoi NNG-2020 | reverse complement strand
TAATAATAATAAAACTTTTTATGTTTTGGAGGAATGCTGCTGGATATTATAATGATTCATAGTGAGTCACAAGAAATAGTTTGAATCGAATTGTGAACAAAAACATTTTACAAACAAACTGATACTAATATACTAAACTAATTGCAATAATATTTTAAAGAGATTTTTTTTATAGAGAAAGGAAAAGGATTGGCTCAATCGTTAAGATTAAAGTTGCGGTGCTTGTAGATACTTGCACATTTATGATTAATTTTAATTTAGCCCATTAAAATAAAATAAAACTTTGGCAATTCCGATTAGTTAGTAAAGTTGTTTACGCTTATTAATTTCAGATGCCGCATTTACGATTATACATGTAATGGCAGTGTCTCAAACGCTTTTCCATTTAATTCACTCTATTTTCCATTTCGTTAAATGTCAACATAATTTTGTTTTAAACTTTGCGACAGAGACATGCAAGTATTGTATTTTAAAAGGAATAATTTATTATCCTTCCTGAATAAGATATTTTGCAAATCTGTCAAACTCTACTGTTTCACAACCTCTCCTAATTTTAAGTCACTAACCCAAAAATTATTCATTTTGTTAATACTTAAGAAATGTTGACCTTATAACCACACGTGTGTTCTCATAGGTTTTATAAAAATTAAAAGTGCTTTATTGCTTTACTGAACGTTTCGCTATAAATAAACATTTTTTTACTGATGAATGGTTTTTCGTTATTACTACGACTGTACACTTCCTAATAAATTAGTGGTTTCGGTTTGTTGTACTATTTGACATCCTTTCAACATCCTGTCATTAGTAAAATGAATTAGTAGCAACCCTTTCCTAATAGAATGTGAATAGACCACTAAACTAACTAATCGTTGTACTTTACACTTGGCCGTAGTTATAGAACTCTTGTGTCCTGTCAAAATATCTGCTCTACACAGCACAGTGCAATGCAGTTAGTTTAGTTACGTTACACACACTTTGCGCTTGCTGTGATTCCTGATTTCATTCATCCGAAAAAAAACTGGACATGCATGGTCCAATAACTGCGAAACGCACTAAAAAGCTTTTACAATTATTTTCTTTTTTTATCCTAAATAATGAATTCGTGCTTGGAATTTTTGATTTCTTCGAGTTCTGCAGCTACACACAAATAACACGGTTACTAACATATTAACCCGAAATTGCGTCAAATCAAAAGTCAATCCTAGTCAAAGTCATAGGCACACAGCCAAAACAGCAACGGTTGAGTTTGATTTAGCACGCTTATCAAAAACATTTACCAAATAATAACATGCAAGGGCTTATCTACGAGGATCCTTCTAATCAAAATATATTATTAACCTACTAAAACCAAACAAACACCATGGTCAAAGTTAAAATACCTTGTGTGTGATGATGATGGATGATGGCAGATTCGATAATAATATGATGTACAATGAGGAGCGATGAGATGACGATGACTAAAATCAAAAGTTAAAACAGAGACTCACGTAAATAAATTAACGCTTTTCTTCTCAACACTTCACATGCAACGCAACTATTCTTATTGATGACTACATGAATGAGCATTCATACTTAATTAGACTCTTCTCTGCGTTGTTTACCTGACTGACTATATTTCTTCTTCGTTGCTGGTTGTTGGGACAAGGCTAATTGACCAACCGATGATGATGATCAGTATATAAAACAAACAGTCTCATTTTCAAAAAAAAATCACACACATTTTCCCAACAATTCACTCAGCTCAGCTCCTCTCCATTCCTCCATCCCTCTCCTCATTCTATTCTCAATTCTCTCTCAACAACTCAAACATTCACAAAAAATATTGTCGTTGATGAGAATGGGTTAGAGGGAGGATGTTTTTATCTCACATATTTATATACACACACGGCAGCAACTACGTCCTACAACAAAAACTTTTGCATATATCCGTATAAAGGAAAGGCCATATGAAAAGTAGAAACTTTTACGAGAGAATGATATTCCTATTGAAATGATTGTGATGATCATATAATATTGCAGCTGCTGCTGCTGCTCCTACAACTTCTCTTGGAAATAGAAGAAGAGGATGAGCGAGCACATTTTATCATCATCGCTCTCCTCACAACAACAACGTAACACTTTGAACATGCTAAAATAAGTTTTAGCAACAAAAAAAGACAACGAACGAACGAATAAACGGGTAAAAAGAACCAGAAGTGGAGAGCGAGAAAAGAGAAAAAAAACAATGCAAAAGAATCATCAATTCTTTATAAGAAGCTTATACGAATGAATGGAATTATTTATCAGCAGAAATGGAAATGGTCTCACTTCAAGAATAAAAAAGGAAGCCAAAAAAGAATTCACTAAAAATATTTACAAAAAAATGTCAACTCGCTTTCATGAAAAATAATATTATGCAGGGCAATGGTGTGTGAATGAGACAGGCAGAAGGAGAGAAGAGACGACTATTTCATTCAACTTTTTATTATTATGTACTTATTCTGTGAGAGGAGTTGAGCTACTTACAAAACTCTTTCAAGTATTTTAATATGTATGCATGTTACGTAAATCTTTAGATTTATTTTGGTTTTATAAAAGCTAAAATAGCTTTCATACTTTAATACTTTCAAACAAATTATTCTCATGCTTATGCCGCTGCTGACTTCTGGTTTGTGTAAAATAAAAGGTTGCTGCCAGTTAAGTTGCTGCTGCTGTAATAATAAATGCTGATGATAAAATAACGACAAGACAAGCATGGCATTTATAAAGGTGAACTTTGCTGAAAAAGAACAACGAGTATTTTTCCATCTGATCGGATCAGTTTACACATTTTAACAGTAACATCAACCAGAACACTCAAGTCATGCATAAATAGACATTATCTATTTTGTTTAAAGGCTTAGTACATATAATCATCATCAACATCATCATGTTGGCGATGATGATGACTTTTTTTTTAAAAAAAAAAAAGTTTTTTATTACAACTACTCGAACTTCTCTCTTCTCTCCGCATGCTTGTTTGTATGCAATGCACTTGTATCTTTGCTGAAAAAGAACAACGAGTATTTTTCCATCTGATCGGATCAGTTTACACATTTTAACAGTAACATCAACCAGAACCACTCAAGTCATGCATAAATAGACATTATCTATTTTGTTTAAAGGCTTAGTACATATAATCATCATCATCATGTAGGCGATGATGATGACTTTTTTTAAAAAAAAGTTTTTTGTTACAACTACTCGAACTCCTCTCTTCTCTCCGCATGCTTGTTTTGTATGCAATGCACTTGTATGGAAATTACTACGCTGTTAATGGGTTCACCTTATACATCAAAAATATCAAGTCAAAAAATTTAAGCGATTTAGTTGATCTGCAGAGAACTAAAAGAGAAAAATCCATTTTAGAATTTTTGTTCGAAAATAATCTTTTTTGACTTCTTTACTTTTTTCTCTTCTCTCTCCCCCTTTTTTTGAAATCCTTTTTTAAAAACATGATCTAGTGTGAATGGGAGGATGCCATGCATGATGCTTGCCACCATTCAGAATGGGAGTAAATTAGCCATATTTTTTCAAACTTGTCGAGAGAAGAGTGGAGGAACGCAGAGAATTTTATTATTGTTGCTGCAAGATAGAAGAAGAGGAGTCTCTTTGTTTTGATGGAGTTTAGTTTGGGTGTTGCGTTGTCGTTGATGCTTGTTGCATCGTTGCATGCAGAGAATGCAATGGAGTAAGTCGTGTGTGGGTTGACTTTGACTTAACTTGACTTTTTACTTTTTTTGTAGAACACGCTTTAACTTTAAAAAAGCAGGACACAACAACGGATTTAATTTTAAAAGGATTCTGAATCTGCTGCTGCTTTTTAAGATACTGATATAATGACGATGAGTTTAAGTAGGGATTTTACTTTTGTAAAACATCATCAAGGATCAGGATCACAAAACGAAAATTACAGATGAAGATGAATAAAACGATGAAACTGGTTCGTGGTGAATGAATTTATATAGCGGCTTGACAGGCTATTTTTACAAGAAATACTATTGAAGCACAAAAGCAGGTAAGACAAGACAGGTATAATAAAGAAATAAGTAATGTGCAAAAAGAGTCCGAGTTTTTCTTTTGCATGAATGAAATCTGAAATAGAATACTCAATGAATCTTTCTTCTCCTTCTCATCAACAACATTAAACAACATAACATCTTCACAGATATTTAACTGTGGGAGTTGTAAAACTTGTAAATTGAATGAGGTCTTAAAATGCTGACACGACAAGCAAAAAAAGATGAGCCCTTCACTTTTGGTAAAGAAGGCTAAATAAACTGATACTGCTGTTGTGTTGATTGTTGATGAGGAAAATGATAATCCTCTAACCTAATGGTAGTAGTACTGAAGTGAGTGCTTTGTTATCTCTCTTTGTGTCTGATAATATGCTCTACCATGAGAAGTTTAATGCACGTTTCTTTCATATAAATATTATTTATGCACATAGCTGACAAAACTGTAGAATAAAATAGGGACGAAATGTCAGAGGAGCACTGTATTGGGAGTTGTAAAACTTGTAAATTGAATGAGGTCTTAAAATGCTGACACGACACGCAAAAAAAGATGAGCCCTTCACTTTTGGTAAAGAAGGCTAAATAAACTGATACTGCTGTTGTGTTGATTGTTGATGAGGAAAATGATAATCCTAATGGTAGTAGTACTGAAGTGAGTGCTTTTGTGTCTGATAATATGCTCTACCATGAGAAGTTTAATGCACGTTTCTTTCATATAAATATTATTTATGCACCTAGCTGACAAAACTGTAGAATAAAATAGGGACGAAATGTCAGAGGAGCACTGTAGTTTCATTTTGGTCAATATCATCATGATTTTAATATGAGCAGTTTTAGTTAAGCTAGAGCTTTAACATTGAAAATGAGAATTAACTGACTAGATATTATATTCTGTTGGTAGCTTAGATTTGCAGACGGTATTTCAGCATTATTAATGGATCTATTTTATAAAAAAAGTACAGGTTTTTGTATGATGAAGTACGAAAACTAAACCTGAGAATAATGACAATGACGATGATAATTCTGCTAAAGTGTCCGATGTCCTTCATTCCTTTTTATTGTTCACAAATTATACGGTGGCGGTTGTTGCAATGGAGTTCGTTAGTGGAGAACATGCAGGTATGAAATGAAACCTGTATTTAAATTTACCTATAATACGATTTTGATTTAATATAGTACTGTAATTGTAATTATTGAATTCGAGGGTTGGATAAATTATGTCCATCCATTAAATGCCAGCAATACAATTGACTCGTACATGTGTGCCCGTTCCCGAGTACACATACGACTTACACAAGTTGCACAAGATTTTGCACTATGGAGTAGAGATGTCATTGATGAAAATAATTAAAATAGGTACATAGTACTTAACTATAAACTTGTATTTTTAGTCTTTAAGTCTCGTCTGTAGTAGTTTTAGGGGTTCGTTAGCAATAATTGTACTGTACTTTTAAACTTTCAATCAATGACATAATTGTTGGTTTTTGTTGAATGCATCATGTATTAATAGTAGTTTGATTTGTTTAAAATTACGCGAAACAAAAATCAATTTTTAACCGCATTCATTGTTATAAAAGCATACCGATTAAATATACCGTTACCGTTTCATAAAATCTAAGTCTGCAGACTTTTGATTAATTGATTTGCAAAAAAAGAAAAAAGTATGAATGAGTTGTTGGTAGTGGTAATTTGAGAAATGTTTTTCTGAACCTTCGTTTGTCTGGCAAACAAGAATCAATCCCTATACAATACGAGATGCAAGGATGCAACTTGACTGTGGATGTGTCAACGTTTAGTTTATATATGCGCAATTAAATTCTATGTTTATATAAAAATTAAAAATATAACAACTTAACAACACATGACAAAGAACAAAATCGTTTAATTACCTTTATTTAAATTTTATTACTTCCCGTTTCAGGTCGATCAATGTCTCTCTTTGTCCTCATCATTAATACAGACGCTCTGCTCAGGAGACGGATTAATCAACTCACCACAAGGCACAAATATGACTATGACTTCACTAAAAATCATTTGCCTGTATTTGAACGGAACGGAATTAAATGTTTTTTACTTCCGTTGATGTCTCACTTTCCCCTTATTGGCCCATACGGGTTTTTGTTGCCTCACACTACACAACACAACATAAATTTTAAATATTACAGTGATTAACTGATTAAGTTACTTTTCATTTTCAGAAAAGCCAATCAAAGTTTGAAGATTAATCTTTATGTTTACTAATAATGCCAGATCAAAAGTTCAGTTCTCGTCTAATTTTAAGTAGGCGCTACTCTCGTCCGTCCGTGTCAATAATATTTTTTTTTACTTCATTGAATTGAATGTAAAGTGTATTTATGTGATCGAACAGGTGATTTAGAATGGAAGATTTTTTCTCCGAGAATTTAAAAACGCATCTGAATTACATGTTGTGTAAACAAACTTTATCTCACCGACAACTTTTTGCTATTCCTCCGTGCGTCCGACAGACTGACTGATTAAAACTAGCGAGTTTTTCAGTACCTTCATTTCAAAAGTCAGTTTTACAGTCGTCAAAAGCTCTATGAATTTTGTTTAGCATTTTGTACTTTTGTAGTATGCAGCAAAGCAAGTGCAACAAAGGACAGCTCCATCACAGGAAAATCTCGTATGCTTTTAACTTTAATCCTTTTTTCCTTTCAAATACCTCACTGCCTGGTAAAATACACTGCAAAACCACAACCTTGTGTTGCTGTGTTGAGTATGTAAATCGTAAAAATACACAAAATGTATTTACTTACCCAAAACGCAAACTTGAGCAATTAAACGGCAAACAGCAAACCTTTGCTTTCATCATGTATTATTCGCAATCGCAATATTATTCGCATTCGGTTTTTGAGATCGGCTTAATTTTTCCCAACATATGGCGGATATCATTCTCAGGTCTGTTCTGCCTTGTTTGTATTGTAGAGAACTCTATTATGGTAAAACGAAAGCAAGCAAAGCATATTATTATCCGTTCCATATGACAATTTTATCATTACGAGTATAACGCGGTGGTTTGTATTTGTATTTGTGTATCTCACTCAAAGGAAGGGCAATTCATTCCTTTACTTTTACCTTTTCACCATCTAAAAAAACTACCATACCACTCAAGCACTGGCACTAAGCTAAGCACAGAGCCTAGAGCACAGCAGCTACAAAATTCTCATAATTTGCATCTGTTTGTAAAAATGCGTGTGACTCAATCCGGGTAAAGAAAAGAGAACTACTTCTTCCATTATACAAAACTGTACAAAACAGTGCTAAACAGTAGCCTGCTCATCATCATCATCGTGTTCATGCTCCACCATACTTTTTACTCAAGTCTTCCTTCCATTCCTCTCCTTTCCTATACAAATACTTCCAGTGAATATAGATTTCTTCTTCAACTCAACAGCAGCAATAACTTTGAAACTCAAAATATACCGTATACATTTTCCATATTTCCTCTTCAATCAGCAGGACTTGGACCTCAAAAAGATTCGGTCTAGTTCCTGGTGAATTGTTGTTTCAATGCAATTGATTCACCGCCGCACTGTTGTTAAAAATTAGGAAATAGTCTGGCTTAATTCTTAATTAATTAAGTGGTTTGGACTGGAGGCCGAGCGAGGTTGGATACTCGAAGGTACTTTTCTCCACCACAAGTATTTCCTGCTTGCTTGCTTTTAATTTGGTTGATAAGGTGCATCAAATCAAGTATCAAGTAAACTTGATAAGGTCGTGATGGTGAATACGACTTAAATGTTTTAAATAAGAATTTTTATAACATTTTTTAGTGATTTTGGATTTTTTTCTTTTGGTATGTAGATCGTATTCCAACAAGACTTACTTAACTAAACTAGGACGCACAGGAAGGATAATTTAAGTGAACATACAGCGGGTCGGCTAAATCATCTTTTAAGGAATATTAAAAACTACTGCAATAATAATGGCTGGTGTATTAGGAAGGCTTCCTCAAAGGGCAATCCAAGTTACTAGTAAAGGTGTTCTATTTGGGGGAAATAGAGTGGTTCAGGTATTTCAGTATTTCTGCTGATTTATAATTTTATTTTATGTCAATGTGTCAGTGCCAGATTGAAGAAGATAAGCCAGTAATATCGATATTATGTCTTTTGATTTACAGAGAACAGCCACTCCTTTAAATAGCTTTGTTTATCAACAATTTTTAAGTACGAATTCGGCAACGGCTGCATTTAAAAATGCAAGCACTGGAAAGAAAGTGGTACGGTGAAAGCATTTATTTAGTAATTCATATTCATTTATGTATTATTCATGAATATTTATGTAGATTGTATGAATGTGCTGTTGTCTGTAATTTTAATGTTTTTGATTTTGTTTACGCTAGGTACTTGCCAGCTTAGGTGCCATCGGTACTGGAGGTCTTTTACTACTAGTTGGTCTTGAAACCTCTGTGAGTGCGAGTGACCTTGAATTGCATCCACCTAAATATGAGTGGTCACATAAAGGGTATCTATCGGCTCTTGACCATGCTTCCGTTCGACGTGGATATCAAGTTTATAAGCAAGTTTGTGCAGCCTGCCATTCTATGAGGTTCATTGCATACCGTAATCTTGTTGGAGTGACACATACGGAAGCGGAGGCTAAAGCTGAAGCCGAAGAAGTTCAGGTTAGATTAAAATATTTTTTTCATAAAGTGCAAATACTTCAATTGATTCTTTCAGCGGTTTAAAATGCTTAACATAATATTTATTTGGGTTCAGTCAGAAATATTTAATTTAATGTGTTTTTAGATTCAAATTGTTAGTTTTTTGTGCTCTACTAGCATTATGGTCATTCATCGTAATACAAATACATATAAAGATCTTTTGACGTTTTTGGAAATAGGTTATCGAGTATGACGATGGAACTCCGGCTACCGCAAGTCAATTAGCCAAGGATGTATGCACTTTCTTAAAATGGGCGGCAGAGCCGGAACATGATACTAGAAAGGAGATGACTTTGAAGGTACAACGCGTGCTATACTCATTTACATAATGTAATTAGTTTTATGCTTAAAATCCTAACTCGATAACATTCTTAATGTTTTTCAGGCGTTGATGATTTTCCCTTTGCTGTGGGTAGTTGTTTGGTATATGAAACGTCATAAGTGGACAGTGCTTAAGAATAGGAAGCTCGAATTCAGACCAAAACAAGTTACGAAGAAGAAATAACTGCCCTAAAATAACTTTATGTAATATATAATGCAAGAATAATTACTATAAATTGTAAAAAAAACACGGTTACTGCTGATTGTAAAGTTACGTAAATACTAGACGAGAAAAAACATCCATATTATACTTTACCTTCAAATTGCGTTCTACAAAAGCGTAACTGTAAAAGGTATAGGTAAGGAAGAAACTTGTAGTAAAATACAAATTTAACCAGTATAATTCTCTATTCTGATCACGATTATAGATTTCTTATTTAGTCAATCATTGTACACCTGAAAACTTTCTCTGTTTGTGAAGAAAATATATTGTTGTATGATGATGAATATTATGGATTTTTGTTGAGTTAAATGTTTTTTTCTCTGTTTATGCTCAAGGATTTTGTTTTCATGTAATCTTAAAAAATATTGGAAAAATACACTCTGCATTGCAAAGAATTCACTTAAACCAACTTCCACTGGACATAGTAAGTACTGCTAAAGAAGTTCCAATAATAAAAAATCTATGGCTTGTTTCATTTCATATTAATATATTTTTATTTTCGCCGACACAAAATCTTTTTCCATATTTATCTCTGTAAATGTGAATTATCTTCATTATTAATTAATAGTACATAACAAAGTTTAATTCTATATTATCGCATCCTCTCATTCCTTTAGTTTACCATTTACCATGAAATTCGCAATTTTCTATAAAATAACCAAAACTTTTTTAAATTTTTCGCCTGCCGTGTTTGAAGATGAAGATTACATAGTAAGTATTAAATTCTCTCTTTATAATAATAAAACAACAATACAGGAATATTAATTCCGCTTACATAATTCAATTCAAGTGAATTACTTCAATATAAAGATGTGGGCTTAGTGTGAGAAAAAAGATGAAGATTGCAATAACTTTACATACGCTAATAATTACGCTGTTTTAAAAACGCAGTGTTATTGAAAAATGCTTTGGATATACATCAGAATCAGATAATTACATAAATGATAATTATTAATTATACATTTGTTTACCATTTAGAAATGTTTCAGTTTTGTTTTTCTTTTCACAAAATTACTATTCGAAATAGGAAAACTCCAATTTTAAACAAAAAATCTTCATTTTCAACACGAATGTAGATGATTTTTTTGTGATTATAATTAATTTTTACGATACAGTTTAATAATGTTTTATATAAATAACAACACTGGGTCGTTATCACTAGAAAGTGGCTCCTTCAGGAGGCTGGGTTAGTTTTAAGTTGTCTTTGACGGTCATGAGTCGTCTCAGTTCCTGCAGTACGGTTTTAATTGTGTACTCCCTTTGCCAACGGGCGAGTACTGGTACTTGGCGATTATCGACCTGAAATTGAAAAATACAAAACATTAAAAACCCGAAAAACGTTTATTGGGCGTAGCTCTTACAAAAATGTTTTATTAAGGATAAAAGGATCACTTACCAAACCTGTCGTATTATTAACGCAGGTCATATTAATGCGAGAAAGGAATCTGATTATAGGGGGGTCATCAGGGTATTTATCTCCACATTCCATTTTGAGACTATACATTCTATTCTCGTATGGAGTCTAAACATTTTATAAATAAAAAGGAAAAATTAAATTAAAACATCGTCGATTTTACTTGTAGTGTAGTCTTTTGAGCTTTGACATTAGCTCTTCTTATGGGTAGCAAAACATACTTTATTTACTTGTTTACTTTTAGCAAAATAGGAGCGATACTTACCCTAGGAGGTCCAATAATCATCCCTGTCCAGTGTGTGAGGGTCATATCATCATCATTTTCCAGTCCCCAACTAATGGTGCCATCTCCAACTCCTTTTTGACCTTGCTCTAATTCTTCGAGAAGTCGGAATGCTCTTGGAACAACTGAAGACGAAGTAGAATTTTGGTTAGACATTTTCACCAGAAAATAAATCACCTGCCGTACTTAATTAAAGTTATTAAAGCTTTGTATAAACTCTTTGTGCTAGGATTTCTATTTGATATTTATTATCTGTCGGACAAATGCTGTCCAAATTACACCCAATGAAACAACAAAAAGATTTTTAAATGATTTGTGGAATTTTAAGTATTCGTTTCGTGACAATTCACAGCAAATCACATGACTATGACAATAACAGAAAGCAACCAGTAACCTGAGTGCTTTTTAGACTAACTAGAATCTCCAGCATTCATTCAGACAATGAGTATGAATAACTAAAACAACAGCAAGCGCCACTGTAATTTGAATAATTAACTTGGTTTTTTATCCACAATCCACACTGTGTATTCTACATTCTTGTCATGAGTCACGTAAAAAAAGCTCCAAAAGACAGAGGAGGGTCAAAAACTAACAAGCGCTTCTTCTATCTCTGGTTTTTTGCTTTTTTATTTCGTTCTTTTTTTACAGTTAGGTTAAATCAAAAACATATTTTAAACTTTTTTAAGTATGCTAATTGCAGTTATACTACTGATGTAGCTGCATTTCAATATAGCTCTCTCAATGTCAATAATTTTACACTAAACACAAGAAAGAAAGCGCAGAAACTAGAAACTGTTAAAAACTCTGTCTTTGTCGACTTTCATCTATCACCAGATAAATGCATTTTTTGTACTTTATTAATAATACACAAAAAAGTATAACGAATGTAATGTAGATTTCCGATTTACGTGGTCTAACATCTAATTAACTTACCAACGTTGCTCATATTGAAGAAGCTGCGTTTAACCTTGTCGTGGATATCACTTATACGTTGGGCTTCGGGTAGTGGATCTATAGGCTTCCCACTTAATACAACTCTCAGTTCAGTTAATCACGCAGGGTTCTACTACAGGGCTGAACTGCAAAAAGAAAAAGCAATTTTTATGTTGAAGTAAAAATCTTAAATTGAATGTATAATTCTTATCATAAACAATGTGAAATAACTAGCCGGCAGGGTCATTGACAATAATACCAATCTCTCCATATTTTTTAACTGTTTTTAAAACGATAACAAAACATCTATGAGGATGCACACTGACTGCTACAAATGATAATAATATGTATGATTGATAATATTTACCGAAGAAGCACAATAATAAAAATATCCAAAAACATTTTTTTTATCTTTTATCGTAAGATGTAAGAACAAAAATGCGTTGTTTTCATTTAAAATATTTTTATATACTACGCTACACAGCTCACCTTATCTGTTTATATCACACGAACAATATTATATTTCAGCTGATCAATTCATACTTTCTTTCTCCAATTAAAAACTTTTCCAGCACTTAAGTTTAAATATTGAAGGATGATGATGATCATCTGCTCTAAGATTGCTGCTGACTGACTGACTATGAATGGACAGCTAGAAAAAAGTACACAGAAAGTGACTATGAAAGGAAAGGAGTAACCGAATTAGAAAAAATAGTGGTCAACTTTTAGATACTATTACTTAAGAATATTATTAATATCGTCATCCATTCACTTCTTTTTTATCTTTATTTTTCCAAGGAAAAAAGGAGCTTTTAGAACTTCTTGGATATAATAGTTAATACTCAATTCAATGCAATGTAGATATCTTCACTTCTCATTCTCACACAGATATTATTTTATGCATTCTATGTACTACGTTTCTTTTACTCTTTTACTCACTAACCAATAAGTAGTGCTTTATCCTTCTTATATAATACGGTACGATTTTAGGAAGAAATACTGACTTTTTACAAAAAGCCGTATTCAATACTTTGTAAATTGTGTATGCGGCTGTTGTGGGTATATTTCGTTTTTGTGTGGATGAATTGCATCATATCATCATCATCAAAATCCTCATAAATTCATATAAGAAGAAATCAGCACAGCAATAGCAAAGAGCTACTTCGTTGAGTATTGTACTTCGGTGTGTTTCCTTCAAAAAGTAAGCGTGAACTGTGAAGAACAGATAAGATCTCTCTCACAGGGAGAGCAGAGAGAGAGCATAAAATAGGAAAGGTTCTCTCCTCTTCCTCGCTCTGCCTGTTCTTTACAACTTTCGTTTCATACTTTACTTTGTTTTGTACTACACTACTGATTTCTCATCTCATGATTATCATTTTATCATCATCATCATAATAGTAAGGCCGGGTGAGTGAGTGAGTGATGGAACATTGGTAAACTTATCTGGACACACGCAACGCAAAAGTATTGCACATTTTACTACTGCATTTTACTACCTACAGAGCTGATGGCTGATGAGCGGAGCTACCAAAAAAAGGAGGAAAAATGAAATAAAAAAACTAACGAAACATCGGTATCCGTAGTCCGATAGATTCTTTTCCCCTTTAGCTGCTATTACTACCTAACTGCGCTTATTACATAAGCAATAATAAGCATTATATACTTACCAAAAAGAAAAAGCTACAAGAGAGGTAGAGGTAGAGGAGCTTAGAATGAGGATTGCGCAAATAAACCGCACTCATATATTGGAATTTGGAAATGTACAAAGTCTGTACAATTTGCTGTTGGAATTGGAAGTTTTTTGTACCTGTCCCATCTCTGACTTACCTTTTCTTTAAGATCTGGAAGGTCCTAAAGAGCTCCTTTACTTTTTGAACTCAATGACACCAGGTTCGGATTTCGGAATAATAGGACGCAATCATGCTGCAAAATTTCTGCATCCATTCATGATTTCATTTCAAGAACTTCTGCTAGCCCTTTACTTAAATTATGGTTTTTAATATCGGATTGAAATTATTTTGCCATTTGATAGTAGAATTGCGAATTGCTTAATTTTTTGAGGGATGATGATGTGATGTAGTGGGAGGGAGTGAACTATAAA
>JAHZNJ010001518.1:0-13100 GCA_027744475.1 Lepidocyrtus cf. sotoi NNG-2020 | reverse complement strand
CCCATTTCAACTGCTAATTATATGCATGTATGCAGGTAAAGCTGTGCATTTATTTCGAACCCTATTTGCATAAAACTATCGCGAAAATAAATTAGAGGAAGGAGAGTCCAAAGAATTCACGAGCAAATCCAGCTTGGAGCTAGTGAGCTAGCTTCTTTTGTTTTTACACACGGAATAAAAAAATAACCCCACTAGGAAGAAAACTTGTAGAGAAGTGTAGAACAAAATGCTAAGGCTGAGCGAGCGTGGGAGAAAAACAATAAGCCCCGTGTAAAAGAAATTTTTAAGGAGTAGAAGAAGAGGTAGTAGGTAAGGGAACCTGTTATTGTTAGCTCAACCAAGAGAAGAAATCTAGTTTAGAGACTCAAAACCCATCCTCTTTTTCTTTCCCTCTCTCTAACTTGGTGACAATGATGTATTAAAGATTAAAAAGGAGTCTAACTTATTACTTCCACAGTGCTCGCATTTTACTGGAGGGATAGATATGAGTTAGCACAAGCACACAAGAAAGACAAACGTCTTGCAAGTGGAATAAGAATATGATGATGGAGGAAAAAAGGGGAATGGTAAGACGAAGTATGAGTAGAGTAGGTAAAACGGATATACTTCCATGTGGATGTTCTGTGCCCACATGACAGACAAATCTCCTTTTAGCAAAGTCTTTACAAAAGACTACAGAACAGAGAAAGAGAGAGAGAGCAAGAAAGAAGAAAAAGAGATAGAGACAAACACTTAACATACAAAAAAACAAGGACTAAAAAGTGTGTGGAAGAAGTGTGTCATGTCATATTACCCTTATGCTGTGGTGGTTGTTATAATACCTATTATTACCGCTTTTATGGAAAAGTGTCATAGATGCCTTCTCTTTCTTCCTCTTCCGTGAGAAAAAAGGAACAAGAGCAAGAAGAACAAGAGGAGTTGTTACGGAATATAATATATTATTATGTCTATACAGAGATAGATAAGAGAGGAGAAGAATTGATGTTGGTGGTGCCCTATTACAACTACTACCTACACAAAAAAGTGAAGTTGGGCTGAACTTTAATGATAGAAAAAAAGTCAGAAAGTGCATGTGGGATATTTTAACATAAGAACGGGACAAGTGCTGCGCTGCTGCTGCTACTGTACTACTATAGCCGAGATAAAATACAACAGTAATCTGCACGAGTGCTTTTTTTCTCTGGAAAATTATTATCTCCTCTCCTCCTCCAACAATCTCTAACTTTTTATAGTTTCACTTTAGCTTCTGCTGGGTTGCTGGTTTGGTTTCGTTTGGTTAGCTAGAGCTAGTTCTATGCTCACAATGCTCCCGCTTACTTCTTCCTGCTCGCTCGCTCCTTTCCTTCCTTCCTTCTTTCCAGAGTAGACCCTTTTCATGCCAGATCTAAACGTCGTAGTTTTTTTCAAAAAGTTGTTTAAGGGAACAAGCGAGCAAAAACGAAGGAAGAAAGAAAAAAAGGAAATCGAGAGACAAGAGAGCATGAACTAGTCAGTTACTACACAACTACTGTTTCAAGTTTTTTTTTCTTTAACAAAGCGTTGTTATTATAATACAGTTTTGTAGTTTCATGCAATCTACATGAATGAAGAAAGATGATATTGTACATGAACTAAGGTTACATAGTTTGAGTCATCATCAACACCAATAAAGACCTTTCGTTTTTTTTCATAAAAAAAGCCAACAAAAACTTCTGCTTTTTAAGTTTGAAAGATGCTGAAAGAAAGGAATAGTAGCTGCGTAAGCGTTTCTTATATAAAAAATTGTCAGGCTATGCAAAACGCTCTGATTTTTCGTTTACAAAATAATTCCACTTAAGTTTTACGGTTACTCTTCTTAAACTCTCTCCTGCTGCCTGGAAACATTGTCTCAAATGAAATGGCACTAAACATAATTATGAAATTAAGTTGTAAAATGATATTATTATCTTACCAGGAGCATCCTTGGGATTGTTTGATGAAGAAGCATCACATTCACTTCAAGAATGGAGGGCCGCTGTGGATAACCATAATAAGTGCTTTTATTTTAGAGATGGTTGATGTTTTCTAAACGGGATGCGTTTTGTTTTGTAGCATCAACTAGAATCAATACACTGGCTCACTGTCACATAAAAGATTTAATGAACACTTGTAAGATTCTAATTTTTTCTTGTTAAATAGCACCATATCGTGAACTGTCAGAGTAGTTGTTATAAAAGTAATTTCTGTCTATTTTGTTTTATATTGTCTTTTTAAATGTAATAATTAGACAATATTTATTATATTTGCAGTTTTACTGCGGGCAAATTACTACAAAGAAAAGTTTTCTTTTCATTTGCTTGATAAATAAAGCTACGACGGAGTAGGAATTGTATTGACAGACATATGCCATGCCATGCCAATATGAAATCATACATAAAATATAATTTTGTTTTTCCACAAAAGGACTATCAAGCTGTTAAAAAATACTACGACGCATTGTACAATATTATTATTATCGTTTATATAGTTTATTCGGGAAAGTTTATTATGAAATTGATTTAAGTGGATGAATTAATGAATGGATAAATCCAGAAAAGGATGATAGCGAGAGAGAGAGAGGGAAAGCGAGAGAAAGAGAAAGAAGAGAGTGCCGCCACTTCAGATAGTTGAGGTTATTTAGGTTGACGGTTCTATCGCCTTGTCAAAGTAAAAGGGCCATTCAATTTTCTCTTTGCCACTCTAGAGTAACGACAAAATGAAAGGCCTACAGCACTATACTTTTTTTCTATTATAAACACTGCGCCACTACCAACACCACCACCACCACTTTCAGCATCATCATAATCATCATCAGCACGAAGCTTGTCTTTTGTTATGCAAACGATTTTTTAATATCCAAAAGTCAATGAATGGGAGGCAGAAGGTAGTGATCTAGCAAATAATTTGTTCTCAAACACCTTCCCTTCTTCCTCGAAAAAAGTTTTTTTCTTCTTCCTTTTTTCTTGATGAAGTTGAGGTAAACAAGAGGAGAGAAAAATAGCTATCAGCAGAAGAGGACAACGGTTATATTCCTCGTATTCCATTCATTCCCCGTCAAATTTATTAGTGTTAAGGGAACTCTATAATCCTTTTTGTCGCTTTTTTAACCGGGATGCCTATTTTCAGGGCATTGTGAGCAACGCAACAGCAGCAACACCCGTGTCACGGTGCACACCCTTTTGTTTTCTTCGAGGGCAACTTGTTTCTGTCCTTCTTTTTTAGTTTCACTTACTCCCTAGCTCCTTCTCTGTTTTGCCCAAGTATTTCTTCCATAAAAAAAGCTGCATTATTAACGCCGACAAAATCCATCCTACATTTCTATGAAAAGTTACACACAGAAAGTAAGTTTCTTACTATACGTACGTCTTTTGCCAGATTCGTTGCAGAATATTTACTGTTTTGAACTTGATTGCATTACCTTCTAAGAAATTACCTATGATCTCTTTGAATTCAACTGTGTTCACCATACAAAGAGACAGTTTTCTTCAAAAAGAAGAAGAAGAAAGTTTTTATTATTTGAAAAAGCAATAGTAAGTAGTAGTAGAAGTACTAGAGCTCGTTCGTTCCAGTTTCCTTTTATTTAGCTCATTGAAGGACGCTTACTGTATAATTTGTAGAGGATTTTCTTATTCGTAGGCGTGCAGGCAGAGACTGATGAAAAATTTTTGTCATTGTGAATTCAGTTGCCCCTCGATATTCACTTAAGTACTTTCTCTGATTGAATTCGACTAAAGATCACACACACCACTCACTGCTACTCGCTCACTCGCTCGCTCGCTTGATGTTCGTTCTCGCTGACACACAAAAAGAATACGTACGTATATGTATCTTTAACAAAGATCAAGTAAAAAATAGAGAGCTGATTTGATTTTCTGATCTTTATTTTTCACTACTACGAGTCTCTCAATGTCCCGTTAGCAATGTTGTAAAATAAGAATTCAGACGACCAAAAACTGAGATAACCCCAAACGAAATGTTTTTACTATTACTTTTACTCACTCACTTTCTTTCATTTTCATGAGCAAAAAGTGAGAACTCGACTCGAAGTTGAGATTTGATGATGAGAGAACGGCTGACAGAGTTAGTAGATCCACTTAGCCCAAGTTCCACGAGAGCACTGATAAATGAGAGGAAAAAATTCTATATATACCGGTAACGGGACGCATGTGCTTGGTATAGGGAAAAGTAAGTAAGCTAGAGCAAGAGCGAGAGCAAGACCACCGCAAAAAGCAATGCTAAGCGAAGGAAAAGAAAAAGCAGCAGTAGCAGTAGCAGCAGAAACTCAAGAAAGAGAATTCCACTCGCTCGCTGCTCTGTGACCGTTTCAAAGGACCGTGTTTTTTACTATTCTACTTGCTGAAGCTTTTCAACTCACACAAAAAAATAACTGGCACACTACTCAATAGTAGCAAAATAGTCGTAGTAGTAGAAGTAGTCCCATCGTATCACACGGATGTTCATACAACCTACGTGGAAGTGGCTTCCTCCACAACTGCAAACAATTCCTGCTTACACAAAGCACGGGAACCGGAGGCCTACTAGAATTTACTTGCTTTTTTTGCCAAACGGTTAAAAAAACTGTACGAATAGGACTGCCGCAGCGGCAGCAGTAGATAGAAGTTGAAGCAGGAAAGCAACTGTTTTTATACTTTGGACTTGGACGGAGCTTTTTCTTTTTCCTTTTTTTCTATTGCATTATTGCCCTAAGCTCAAATCCAGAAACAGTTTGGAAAGAAAAGAAAGAAGAAAAAAAGAAACGGAGTTTGGACGAGAGCTAGAGCGACCACCACCTCCTCCTCCTCCGCTGCCACAATCATCGTTTATAATATATTCCTCAGTCATATTGCAAAACATCAAAACGTAGCAGTAGTAGTAGTTGTGAAGTGGAGTGAAGCAGTAGCATTTGGAAAGTTAGGAAGAGTTTCTGTAACGTCCAAAAGCTGCAGCGGCGTCTACCACTACAACAACAACAAAACAACAACCGGCCGACCTAATGTCCATTCTCTAGTTACTTTCATCGTGCAATAATAGGAGTACCAAAAAAGTAGAGTGGAACTTGATTCCACCGTTATTATGTATTACCTTTTTTCTCGTTCCATTCTGCCAGCTCCTTCTTCGTCGTTATTTTTTTGTTGTTGTTGTTGCAGTAGTTGTTGCAAATAAGTAATAATGACGGGAGGTATTTATAAATGCTCCGCGTTTTTAATATTAAAATAAAGGAGCACTAATCAGGAATAATAGAATGTTTGCTGAGCTAACTACTATTACTACTGTTACTATATCCAGTTTGTGTTGGAATTGGTTCTCAAATTTCTATTTTTTAATGTAGGCATATTACTTACTAACCTATCGTTCCATGAGACTTCCTTCATGAGTTTTGGCTGTTGCTATTTTTGTTGCTTTTATTGTCGGTACGTGGAGGAATGTACTTGGAAAACCCTTAAAAAGTAAACGTAGCTTGTGCATATTTTTATGATGGTTAAGTCACAGAGAGAGAGAGAGAGAGAAGCTCAAAGTTTAGATTTGTAAGAGAGCTTTCACCCTTTTCTGCAAATGCCTTTGTGTGGTAGTAGAAGTAACGTTGTGTTGTAGTATTACTTACTTTATAGCCTCTCCCTCTCTCTAGCCTAATCTAATAGCAGGCAGAAAGGTTGTGGTCGTGGTCATAATAATATCGTGTATCGTGTATGAATATTTACGTAGTATCTGTTGTGGAATTAAAACGAGGAAATTGCAATAAGCTATATGTTCCCATTGTAATTGTTGTTGTTGTTGTCCCAATCTGCCCCGCTTTTAGTAGACATGAAATAAATTACCACAGGAGAGAAATGACTTTTATTACATACGTACGTACTCAAAGTACTACGTACGTAGAAGTATTCAGTAGTCGCATCGCAGAAGGCAAGTATTTAGGTAGGTGAATTTTAAATTGAATCCGTTATTGCCTCAAAAACAGTTCCTTCATTTTCTGGTCGGATTCGCTCACTTTTATTTATTTGCTGCATCATCATCATCATCAGCAACAGCAATTGATAATTTTGTATTAAAGTGAGGAAAAAAAGAAGAAGATGAGGTAGCCAGTCGAAGTCAAGTTTCATCTTCCTTTCTACTTTTACGCTCTGCCTGTCTTCCGCTTACAAAGGCTTTCTAGGGAGTTAATGTAAATAGCTTACTTAGTTTTGTGAATCAGCTAGCAGCAGCAACAGCAGCGGCAGCCTCGGTTCATAAACCGAATTAATCTGGGGTTTAAAGCTCTTACACTGTGAACCGGACCATCCCGATTCATACACTTTTACTTAATAAAAACATCCCGTTCTGTTCTGTTCTGTAGTAGTATCCATCCATTCGCTTCGATGTATCAATAACTTTTTTTTGTGTTCATTTCAAACCATTTCATTTGTAGGTCACGGCTACTACTACAAAACTACAAGTTCTACTAGCACCACCACTACTACTCCACTTTCTCCACCATCGGCTATCAATATCTATCTACGTGAATGCTCCTTGTACATTTGTAATTGGGTACAAATTCTAACGGACTTTGCCTTGACTTTAGAAAACTGTTAGTAGAAAAACGTATTATGTAATTGGAATTTCGGAAGCCTACTCGTCCAGGCCAAGCCACGTAACAGAATTGCGAAAGTGCAGTAGATAACGCAATATACTTTTTTTATATATTTTAACGAAAACTTACGATTAGTTTTTCTCCTCAAAAGCATCTGCGTCCTTAAACAGTTTTATGGTGAAGGGAAACCCTTGTTTATTCAAATTTATTGGAAGTATACTACTGAACTCTACTACTGTTTTTTTATACTTTTATATATTTATATTATGTTTTCCAAGTCCTTTCAATCTTTAATTGGAATTGACTTTTTTGAAAGCATTCAACTAGATTAAAATCGATGACAATTTCCGGTGAAAAGCAAATACACACCAAGAATTGCTCTCCCCCTCTCTCTCTAAGTTCTTATAATACAATATTATATAGGTGGATATTCTGTATAATACATGCGGGATAATTATACAGCTGCTGTAGTTTTCCTTCACTCTGTTCTGTTCCCATAAAATATAATTTATTATTATAACGAAGCAATGAAGCAACCTTCACTTACTTCTTCGTTTTACTCATTATTGCAGCAATTAGAAGTCTGTTGGAGGGGAAATCGAATTCATTTTGCACATGGCAGCTCAATTTGACGTCAATAATTTCGTAGTTTTCTTGGTAGCACAATCTTTAGGATACTTGGCTTAACATGAAATACAGCAGCTTGCAGCATTTAAAAAATATGTCTCTTCGTTTTCTAAAGATCATTTCATCATTTCTTAAAGACGTAAAAACATAGGAAACGCCAGCGCTTTTTATTTGATTTCTTGTCTTTCTAGAATGAAAATGAGAACTTGAAACAAATTGAAAAGGAAATTGATCATGAATGATTTTGACTCATCAATTTAATATAAAAATTTTATGACACGATGAAGCTTGTACTTTGTACCGAATCAAAACTACTACACGATGTTATCCTGCATGAATTATTTAAATAAACTGCAACTCAATATTCCATATCATTCACCTCACCTCAAAATGATATGGTTGTAGTAGAGAGATATGTCGCATATAAAAAAAATCCATGTGCACTGATAGTGAGAATGCCTACCTTTTCTTGCCCATTGTCGTTATGTGTGAGTGCTTTACTAAGCTTTCATCAATTTCTTTCTTTTTTCTTCTTTTTCTACTTCTTCTTCCCTTTTTACAATTTTGTCTTTCCCATTCCATCCGATTTGTCACTACATTCAATGGTTATTACTGCGAAGAAGGAGGAAGGAGTATTTCTGTGAAAAACAGCTTCGGATTACGACAAATATTCTAGTTCTTTCAGTACAATAATGGAATCCTTTCTCAAGAAAAAATCATTTATTCTAATGTATAAAAAAGTAAAGAATCCTGTTCAAAAAGAGAAGTAAGAAAAAGAGGAGGAAGAAGAAGAAGTAGCAGTAGAATCATCCAGTAGTATACTACAGTGGAGCCTTGTTAAACCTTAATTCTCATCTATTTTTGCATGCTAGTATATAAGCTTGATCTTCATCCATCCACAGCCACTACTACTCGAACTCAATTTTTTTTTTGGATTTCTTCATCTTATACATATTCTTTCACTTATGCATCCAAATTTTACTTTTTGCCCCTTTTTCCTTTGTTCGATATCGTGAAGTTGTAAATAGGAGAAAGCAGCATCAGTACCATCATATATATGAGAAAGGCCTTTGAGTGGGTTGATTCTTTCATGAACAGCATAGCTATAGCAGCCTCTCCAAGAAGAGAGAAATATGGACGTTCATAATAATACTTTTTGTAAGAAAGTGCACCATTCGGCTCACCTCACACACTCTTATTTTCAAAATCTATTCAAAAAATCTTTTCTTTACCTGCTGAATCCCTTTTAATATTTCTTTCTTCTTCTTCTTCTTCTTCTTCTGGTAAATTGTAAAGAGTATGTGAAGTGTGTTTGCGTGTGTGTGTGTGTGTGTTCGCGCATAGGATTAGCGATGTTGAAATGTAAAAATTTATCTTTTGCTTTCTCTCTGCTCTTTCTTTCCTAAAAATGAATCCATTCTGCCCTTTTAATATTTCATGTTTTAAGAATTACATTTTGCTGATTCTTCTTCCCCATTAAAATTTTTCATGCATAAGTAATATGATTGATACTGATACAGAAACATCCACTCTGCAATCTAATTTCACATTATTATGCATCGCGACGCAACCTTATGTTGCAGAGTTTAATAATATCAATTCTCCTCATCTCTCCTTTTTTCTCCCACTTAATTATCAATATGCAAATAACCGCTAACGGTGGTATACTACTATGGCAAACAAGCACCTGCCGCCATTAAATTTCCTTTCCGTATAACAGCAACAACAGCAGCAAAAAATCATACTAAACAACAATATGACTAAAATACCAGACGAGTATGTGGGCCTATAACCCGAAGTAATAATAATAATATGTTAGATGGAGAGAAAGTGAGAGCAGCAGCAGCAGCAACACGGCAGTAACAACAGCTCCAAACAAACTTGTCTACTTCCTTTCCTTAATAATATCACAACTGCAGCAGCAGCAACAACAACAACAGTAACGGCGGTGGCGGAAAAGAGAAAGGAGTCAAAAATCTAACGAGGAAAACATGAAGTTATTGTCGCATTATACGTCTACCTTCATTTCTAATACAACAATTGACAGTTTTAAAAGCCTATTCAAGTATAATAGCAGTTAGTGTATATGTAGTGGGATGGCTGTGGTATGGTAGTAGTGACGACGACGATGGTAGAGCAGGTCTTGAAAAAAGAATATCTGCAGTGGAACCGCAGTCTGTTTCCTGAATGAAAATATCATGATCACACGTTTTTCCTGCACAGGATATACAGATAGATCCACGTACTTATAGTACACTGCTTGTTGCAAGAGCTGTCGTTGCAGAAACAAAAGTAAAAGTAAGTAACGAAAAAGTACAGAATATTTTTTTAAGAATGTATTATACCTTAACAATGTGAGAAAGAAGAAAGAACTGACAAGTTTCTTCTTTTTTTGTTTTAAAGAGTAAGATCGGTACAACTGTCTGTTTTATACGAAAACGCTTAATGCAGTTGTGTGTGAGAACAGAAAAGGAGAAAAAATTGAAGTGATTCTCCTATGTATTATCTCGTTAGTTACGATTTTATTCTTCTGGCGAAAATAGTAGAGCGAGAGAGAGAGAATAAGAGAGAGAGAGTGAGAAAGGGACGAAAAGATTTTGTGTGAAGTGAAAGGCAGGTCCATGGATGATGAAGTACTTCTACATTATCTCTGCAAACATCTCAACTACCGTCATCATCGTCGTCAACGTCGTTTTCATTGTTTGTTCATCCAGCTGCTGCTGCTTTTCATTCTTCCATTGTACTTGAGCTCCTTCGATGAAACAACTTGAAAATTTTTCAAACTCTCAAAACAATAGAATAATAATAATGTTGGTGAGGATGATGATGATGATTAGGATAGAAGTTTTACAGGAAACTTGAGTGATGGATGACAGTAATGGCACGACCAATTAGTAGCACAATCTGGCTGGGCAAATTAGTAAATTAAGAGTAGACAAGTGGGATAATGACTACGACGACTGGATTTAAAGTTTTGCAAAATAGGAGTTTGGCGGGATGATTATTACATTCGAAGGTAAATCAAATATAAATTATAGAACTTTTATGTGCAAAGTATTTCCTTTGATTTTCATAATAAGTTTGAAAAAATGCCATTGAACCTAACCTAACAAGGAATCTGTTTAGTATTCATAGAGAAAACCAGGTATGTTTACATAAAAACCTTTTTTCAAATAATTAGGTACTTAAAGCTGTCCATAGTTTATATTTACATGATGGGGATTGAGCGATCAACTCAACTTGCCCCGGTCGTGAGTTGAACCACATACAGGTTGACAAAGTAATTGAATCTCAGTAAGCGTTATTATGACTTTCTGTAATCTCACTTGCTTGTTGTTGTTATATGTAATACGGTTCCCTTCCCGGTCTTGGTGTTGCAGTTGAAAGGAAATTAAAGGTGCTAAAATGAAAAATTTAAAGCCAAGCCAAGCCACGACACATCTCTGCAGGACTACTCCGTAGAAGAAGACTTCTCACGTACACAGAGCCTAAGACAAGCCAACCACCATAGCATATAGAATTACGAACAGTAACCTCAACAACACCAACCAAGCTTTACATTCTTGCTATGAGGGATTTTTGCAAAAATGCATTTAAAGCTGATTTAGTACATCATAAAAACGACAACATAAACGAATCCAGCGGTTCCATTATTGGCGCATTTTCCACCATACCACTACCACCACAAAAGCAAAAATAAAGCTAGCAGGACTTCTTTCCACTGCTACTACAATTACTACTACTACTATACACGTTTCCCACTTTTATACGGCGGTGGTGGCGGATGGGAACAGTGTAATTCAATTAAAATCTATTTAAAGCCAAAGAATTCGTGGAAACGCCATAATGTACAACCTCATTATAAGGATGACAAAGGCATTACTCTTACGAACACACGGGTTACTTTACTTTACTGCATAGAATCATAGCGGAAGGGTAATAGAGAAACAAATACAAAAGTTATACCATTATTATTACAATACCACCATCAATGGCCACACAACAGCCAGTACAAAAACTGTGTGTGTGGTACAAAGAGAGAAAGAGAAAGGGAAGATAGAGAAAGAGAGTTTTGGGGCTTTTCTGCTGCCGCTGCTGTTGTTGATACCGGAACAAAAGAGAGAGGAAGAAGAAGAGAGAGCTGAATGTGAGAGGGAAAAGAGGAGAGAAAAAAGCCATAATATATTATCTTGGTCTCCCGTAGTCTAATTTTCATTCCACTCATGACACTGCCCTATGAACCCTAATATACCCAAATATTTGGAAAATTACTGCTTTCACTGGAAAATGCAAGTATTGGTCTGCCAATGGTCTGGGTAAAAGTTCAGAAACATTTATTTTGTTGAGATTTCCACGTCTCTTTGGCAATTTCACGCTTACTCTGCATTATTCCAAGCATAAAATGCAATAATAATAATAATTCGAATAATAACAGCGATAATAATCAAATGATTCTTCTTCCATTTTTATTGTTGTTTTTGCTTTTTTCCTGCAATGCAATGAAAGTTTAATGTACGTAGGAAAAGGCAATAAAAACGTTTCTGGCAAAGCAATGGCTCATGCTGATTTTCTCTGTATACCATGCATATTTAATTGCTTAAAAATTAGAAGAAAATTGACAAAAACTTGTACACGTGGGGCGTGACGTGTTTCCGTTAGTAAATATAAGTGGAATCCATGCTTATAGAAAAGTTATATTTTTCGTTTTATTCCATTAATGTATTGATCCATCTTTATTGACTGAATCGAATTGATGGACACTTTACCAGGAAACTTTAGTTGTGCTGATGTTAAATGATTATGTAAGTGTTTATCAAAAGATATTTTTATATGTATTTGTGTGATATGATCAAGAACACAGCATGGCAAGTTATTTATCTACAGTTTAAAAAATATCGGTAAAAAATGTTTCAAATTTTTTTTAGAGAATGTCCTCGTTTTTACAAATGTGTTTTTCTACTTCTCATTTTTACTGTAATTTTTGGATAACCATGCACGTTCAGAAGTCGTGCCATGTCCAAGAGTAGTACTCCGACAACGTTGTGGTTAGCTGCTGTTATGCAAATATAATATTTATTTTTGTGACAAAAATTGTAAATAAAAAGAGAAATTGTTTATACATGTTTCTTCAAAGCGGAATATTATTATTTGAAAAAAAATATTCAACGAGTTGGACATTAATGTATCCTGTCATGTCGTCAATAAGCTGCCAATGCAATGCCTCTGACATGAGGTGAGCTAGTATTTGCATTTGGATAGGACAACACAGAACAATAAAGAATCACCAAATCCTATTACGTAATAATACAAACTACAAACATGACGGGAAAATGTGACCGATCCTTCCTAATAAAGTACAGCATTTATTATTCAACAAGGATAAATGAGGAGTACCGTACGTTGTATCCAATTTATTCACAAACGTTTTTATATAAACGGTGATTAATAAAATTCTTAAAACAATAGTTTGGGAGTAAAAATTCTCGGAGATAAATAAATCCCTCGTAATCTAAAAAGTTTCTGCAAAGTATGCCTACGTCTACTTAATAATAACAGCAACAACATGAAAAAGACTCTTCCTCTCCTCGGCCTTCTTTCTTCCTTCTTATTCAAAAGTCAAAAGAAAATCTCTGTTCTAAACAGGGAAAGATAAGGAAAGCTATGCACCTGAGCATGAGAGCAGCAACGGCAGCAACTAACTGAACGTCTTCTTCTTTAGTGTTTTTCTCACTTTCACACTTTTATACTCGGAGGAGAAAAGTCCAAAATAAATGGATTGCTTTTTACTGAGAATGTTCCTTGTGACAGTTGTAATGCCTTTGTCATCCTTATAATGAGGTTGTACATTATGGCGTTTCCACGAATTCTTTGGCTTTAAATAGATTTTAATTGAATTACACTGTTCCCATCC
>JAHZNJ010001516.1:0-11878 GCA_027744475.1 Lepidocyrtus cf. sotoi NNG-2020 | reverse complement strand
ACTAGTTAATTAAGTTTTAACAAATAATAAAAACCGCAATATTTAATTTACCGAGCAATTGAAACAAGAAATCGAAAAAGAGAAAAATGTTGATTTCATAAGAAATGATTAAAAGAAGGGAAAATTATTTTGGGAAGGAAAAAGGCGTTAAAATTTTAACTGATAGTAGTACGTAGCATAGTAAAACAGCAATTTTCGGCTCAGAACAATATCCGCTCCAAGTATGAGCAAAACCTCAGAAAACGCAAAACATGTTTTCACAAGTAACTTTCCTTGTCACTTCGGCAAAGACAGGAAATAGTCATCTAATTTTCATGCCATAAAGTTACAATTCATCTAGAAAAGAGGTTGCCAAAATTGTATGTTCGCCGACGATACGGTCATAATAATGCATCCACACAAAACATCAAATGCAGAAACGAGCATAATAAAAATCACGATGATGTGAGTGATGATGAGAGGAAGTGAAGCTGAGCTCAGCTCACTTCAGTAGAAAAATCGATAAACCACAATGTAAAAACAAGTCAGCAAACAAGAAAAGTTCAGATGAAGGAAAGAATGGATAAATATTTTGTTTTAAAAGGGATTCAATGGTCAAGTCATTATTATTACTATGGGAAAATACGATGAGAAATTTTAGTTGAAAGGAAGAAGTCAATGATAATTTTGAAGGAAGTGCAGTTGTCAAGTCGTTTTTATTTTTGAAGAAGGAAAAAGATTAAATATTTTTGGTTAGACGAAGGATAAAGTCTATGAGGAAAATTAAGCAATGAATTCAATTACCAAGCATTTTGGAAGTACCGCAATTATATTATGCAAAAAGAGAAAGATAAGAGTAAACGAAGGATAAAAAGGGGTCTCATCATCACAATCATCATCATTATGCAGTTGCTTCTTCACTTCAAAAATACAGGCTAACCTACATCACACATGCACTAGTTTCATGATTCTTGGAAACCAACAACCAAAGAGTATGAAAATGAGTACATACATAACATGAACTTATGCAAAAAGGTACTTTCTTGCTATTGACTGACATCAATCAATCAGTCATAAAGCCCTTTATCAAGATAAAAGCAGGCATGTAAGTATAACAAGCAAGGAAAGAAGGAAGGAAGAAAGTTGATTTCATTTCATCCCAATAAAAGCCTGAGAAGCAACGCATAAAAGCTCATAAGCATCACATCACATAGCATGCATAATCATCATCAGATCTGTAAATGCAGTTGTTGTTGTTTGTTGTCATCTAAAAGAGGGTTTATAGTAAACACAAGCATAAAATAAAATGTAACAAAGAGTGAGAGAAAAAGGAGAATAATAATAATAATCATCATCACGATGGTGTGGCACACACACACCATTCACACAGAAACGTCATCATTATCACCACCTAGACAGAAGAAGCTCAAAATATTCTATTGCCTAAAAACAAGAAAAACATCATCATCATCACATAAGTTTTTCAAAGCAAGCCTTCATTTATTGACATGAAAGGCTAATGAATAGATACATTTGTTATCTATCATTACATTCTTCAAAACAACGGCTCCGCTGAGTATCGAAAGCGGTTGCATAAAAGCTAGTAGTAAAAACTTTATTCTCCATCCTTTTCTTCAAAGAACCCAAAAAGGGAGAAAGGAAAATAGACCCAACAGCAGTAAGCTGTAGCTTGAACGATAAAAGTAACAAGCAAAAAAAGAGGCTTACTAGCATGAAGAATGAAAGAGGAGCAAGACTATAGCGATTGCGGTTGCTATTTCCTGTCAATCTTCTTGGGCAAGAGAAGAGCTTTTTATCTCAATCCAACTTGAGAATGGTTTGCTGCAGAAGCAGTAACACAAAACTGGGTAAAACTTTTTGCTGTAAGGTTTTAATCCCAAAAAGAAGAAGAAATTAAACAAAAGAAAAGAAATAATATTTCATCAGCATAATTCTTGTTGCTGGTTACTGCATCTAGAATAGACCATCATCGTTATAAACATTATCCATCTGAAGAGAGTGAATGATAAAAGCAATTCAATTGCAAAGCAATATAATGAGCTGGCAAGAAAGAAATGAAAAATGCAGTGCAAACAACACTTATGATAAGAAAAACAAGAAGAATGCACTGCACTGCAAGGCAGTATGAAAACAAACGGAAAAATATTATGTCACAATTACCATCTATCTATGGTAAATGACTCTTGTCGAGGCTGTACACTTTTAAAATGAAAAGCAAACATTTTTATTGCCAAAATTCTTAAGGCAGCAGAGCATACGAAAAGTATCCGAATTTCTTTTTATTACAATTCTCACTTAAAAACTTTCAGTCTTGGAAAATTCTGCAGACACGCTAAAATGATTCATTTATTTGTCGATTAAATAACAAGCAATTCCTCCCATTCTTTTAATTTCAAATTTAATAACCGGATATGAACCATAATGAAAGAATTCTTTTGTAAATTCAAATATGAACAACAAAAATACAAAGTACGAGTCGATGAAGGTCATTTACAATAGAAAATCCGTTACAGTCATAAGAAAAGCAAAGCAAAGCAGCAGCGTAACGCTAAATACATGCTTTTTAAGCTCTCTCAGTCTTCACCAACAAGACACACTATCAACTTGCCAAGAGACATAGACATTTTCATTTCATCTCAAAAAGAAGCTTCCATCAAGCTCACAAAAGTAGCATAACAGCAGCTACACTTGATTGTAAATACAAAAGAATGAAAAGGAGGAAGGTCAAGCGAGAAACAAAAATAGTGAAAAGTAACAGAAATTATATCATCAGCTCGCTCTTATCATTAAACTTGAAAGGTCAATCATCTTCACATATCATCATCACTTGCTACACAATAAAAACAGCAAAATTAAGCAAGAAAGAAAGATGCATAGAACGACCGGCAGCAACGTAACACAAGCGTAAGCACACCACCACCGTGACTATCGTATCATCATAAACTTACGCACCATTTCTTTCTTCTATTTTCTGTGTGACTCACTCACAAACATAAAAGAGAAAAGAGAAGGGACAGAAGGAAGAGCATTGTAATTTAGCATTCAAACAAAAACAAAGATACAATAATAAAAGAATTTTTCAAATCAACGGGTTGATTGTGTTCATTTTTGAGTGGAGGGAGGAGTCCTTCTCTCTTCTATTTAGGAATGGGTGTAGTTGACTCACGGCGCATCATCGTATCATATATTACAGAGTAAATAACAAGCATTCGTAATATGCATTGGGAAATTAAAAATGAAAATAATTTATGAATAACCAGAGGGAGGAAGAAGGATGAGTATGAATTGTCAGGAGGAATAATCAAAATTTCAAGCATTTAAGTAGTAAAAATTCCTATTCATTTTCCACAAACTCAGAATTGAGTCATTTCTTTTTAAACAAAAGCCAAATAATTATCGAGTAAATGATATCGAGTTCAGATCAAAGTTATTAAACAATTTTCAGTAAAGAAATTAAAAACTTTTTATTTTGGCACACAGATAAAAATAAATTTTCGGAGAAAAGGGAAGTAGTCAGTCTAGTCAGTCAAGGCATTCCCAATTCAGCAGCATCGCATTGCATTCATGCACACTTTTACATAATACATGAAAGTAAAATAAAACAAATAGGTATGTTTCATACAAAATCCAAGTCAATCGTGTTCTCACCCTATCATCATCCAATGGGAATTTATCAAGTATCATTCAAAAAGTAAATAAAAAGGAGATTAGTACAGGAATAAAATAAAAATGTAGAAATTCAGTTTTCGGCTAAAAGAAGGAACATTCATGTAAAGTCAACAGTTATTCAGCATATATTAAGCAGGTCACGGGCATTAGGTTCAAAAGCAATAAAACCATTTTAATTCATCATAATACAAATATTGGCACAGTTCATGTCAAGGTAAAGTCAAAATAAAATCAAATAGCATCATGCCAGTGAGAAAAAGTAGGGTCAAATCATATAAATTAATGCGTTTCTTTAAAATCATAGTCAATACGACATCTAGAGAGAATTAGTAAAGCCAGAAAAAGTAAGGCAAATAAAAGTAATCATCATCATGAACAAAGCAGCTTATACACAGACAGCGTAAGAAAATAGAAGGGAAAAAGGACAACCGCGAATGGAGCCAAGCATAGCCTCGGGAACAGACCGGCTCACATCAGAATTGACAAGCACGTTAATACAACAACAACAGCATAGCATCATCATACCGCATCGTATTCATTTCATTTACTCATTCGCAGAAAAACCAAACAAGAGAAAATAAAGAAAAGTCAATACAGCAGCAGTGTGCTGCATGGTATTTCACATTTATATGAGCAAATTATGGAATAATTGTACTAAAATATATTATGCAAGCAGCACTGCGCTGAGCAGCAGAGGGTACAAAATGAAAATACATTAAAATTCAAGTAACACAAGAATCGCATTCAACCTCACAGAGTAAATAAATAACATCAATGAAATCTGAATACTACTGCTACTACTATCAAGTTAAAATTTCATACCATTATGAACAACCAACAGTGCATACGCACGTAATAACAATAATAGTTACACAATTTAATTAAAATTTAATACAGATCGTTATTGACTTTTAAAGAGATTTAACAAGAAAAAGGGCGATGACCGCAATACAGGAAATGAATAGTAAGAAGATAATGGAGAAAATGAACTTATGCAACAATACAATACTTTTAACAAGGAAAATAGGATTTTTAAGAAGAATTTTTGAGTTTTACATGGATGAGTTTTTAAATGAATATAGTGCAATACCGCAACAATACAATAATCTTTTCAAAATGAATTCGTTGTGAATATTAAAGGAGTAAATGTGACATTTGGTCTGCTATGGACATTAAAAAAAAAGTAAGTGATAAATCAATCAAAATAAATCTCTTTAACAATGATAAAGTAACGTGACAGTATAATCGACACGGCTCAAGTCAAGTTTACCGGCTATACTTCAATAAAACACAGCTTATCTTTTAGCTGGTGTAAGACACACTTCTCTCTGAGGGAAGTGAAAGGGGAAAAGAACGCACGTGAAAAGAAACTACTAAGGTACAGCAGTAAACTTTTCGCTTCAATTTATTAAAATTTGTTTTACTTTTCGAATAGACTTCAAATGAAATTTGTAGGTTTTAGACCCACGATAGCTGCAATTGCTAAACATTTTATCGACTCCGGGACTAATTAGGATTATCGATAGTTTCAGGGACCACCTTTTTTTTCCATTATGTACAAATCACAAGAACGAGACCTCGTATGAAAATTGTTAGAGAATACGGATCCTCCCTTCTCATTCTTAACCCTGCATAGTTGTGGCGGCTCTAGGAATTAAAGGGTTCTTTTAAACAAAAAAAAGACTATTTAATTTATTTTTAAAATTGCAAAAATAATGCCATTATTTCACTGGATTATTAACCATGGTATAAATAAATGACATCCGCTAACTAAATAGAATCAAAGGTGCTGCCTGCTGGTAGCAACCCTGCATAATTCTCCATTTTAAAGAAATTTAAGTACCTTTCATCGTGTCGTTCATCATCATCATTAAATGAGTATCGGAGGAGAAAGTGATTTTCTCGTAAAAGCATCATTGCTTCATATCAACAAAACCCCACCTAAGCCGAATTAAGGTTAAATTTAACCTGTCTTTTACTAACAAACTAACTCACTTGTTGCCATGCAAAGGTACTGCTTGGTAACGTAATGGTAATTAAGCAAGGAATACTAACAATTGCAAACACATAGCTAGTAAATAAAGGAGATACAATTTAACATCTTAAAAATGAAATATTCTGGAAAACTCTATTACGAATTGAACTTCTTTTGCCATTAAGGCATGTCTTTTAGCCTTGTGTTGAACCCTTGGCACTTTCAATCTTTATTAATTTAATTACAAACTATTTCTTTTTGAAATTGCTGGCCATTCACTGCATCACTGATAGTTCTTTAGCTCTAGTTTATTTTTATTACAAAAATTTTATGATTTATTTTTCAAAGGATGCTTGTTATAGTGAGAAGATAAGAAAAACTTAAATGCTTTCACATTCCCAATTTCGGTTTTACAACAAAACCTAAGATCTTTCTTTTGTCATGATGAAATTGACACTTTTTAGGAATCCCATTTAAATTACTCGATAGAATTAACTTGCGCCATACTCATTAAAATTTAAAGTTATGAGTTAATTTCTTTATCGAATTTTATAAAAATGTATTTCAGAAATTTGAAACTTTTTGAGATACTTGGACTAACGTTGAATTTGGCTAAACGACGAAATGATCTGTTTAAGTCTTCGTGTAAAAGTTGTTGCATACGCATCACATCCTGCTTTCACCTATGAAAAACAACTTGCTTTTCTTGGGCAATACATTTTGTCTAGGAAAGGAAGGCGGTTTTACACTTTTCTGATTTCTCACGAATGTCGCTTGTTCCTCTACTGTTAAAGGGTACTTAGGTAGAGAATAATACTGATAAAAACACTATCCAACAATTTCTTTGATATAATTTCTTTAAATTACCTATAATGACCGTTACCTAAAAATTAGTAACGAGAGTATTTCCAGAGCATTTTCATCAACAGGCTTACTGCGAACTTTCCGGGGCTTTCCAACCTTGAGTGCCAGTAGCGGCATCATTACCGGAATTCGTATAGCTTGTTCCTACATCCAGGTTTTTATAACTCTTCACCAAGCCAAACCAAACCACTTATACATCTTGAATTATCATAAAATAGACCCTTCACGAATCTTGTCCGGAATCATAAAACAAAATTATATTATGATTGTTGCCGCTGGAACCTTTTCCAAGCTTCAGAAAGGTGTATCACCTTTCTGCATTATATTGTTGCGAAATCAAGCAAAAATATGGACATAGTTGCCTTCTTCTAAGCTTTTGCGGGTCTTTCATCTAAATACCCTCTTAAGTTATCAGGCTTTTTCTAATACCTACGTGTACTTAATGCGGAGGGAGCATCTCTTTTACTACCCTAAGGCCAAGTCATTAATTTAGCCATGATTATTATACCGCTCCTGCATGAATTCGAAGGGAAAGTAGCGTTTGGTCGGAGCTGAATTTAACTCCATTCTTTCTAAGGTGATTTCTCCAAACACTTATAATCAGTGTAAAGTAATCACTACCGATACACAAAACCTGAAAATAAAAATAACAACTGCTAAAAGCACAAAACCTAGCTATATGAAAAACCATTGTCCATGGCCTCTTTTGCCATGACTTACGTTACCAAGTTAATAACATCGATGATCGATTCATACATGCAGGAATAATAAAGTTACAAGACGAAATTGTCTTGGGTTTCAATGTGTATAGCTGTACAAGGAAAATTAAGTGGAAGAAATCTCATAATTGCAATTGATAAGCACTAATAAGTCAAAGTAAATATGGAAGAAAGAGAAAAAGGATATAACATGGTAGAAAAATAAAATTCAGAGTACTTTTTATTAAGATTTAATTTTGCCACAATTTTATGATCATAATCGGAGTTGGACGGCAAATAAATTTTGCCAGGTAAAAATTCGTAGGAATAAATTTGAGAGATGAAAATGAAAAGTGAAAGAAAACGAGAGTTATAAGTAAACAGGAGATAAAGAAAAATGTTTAAGGTGATACAATGTATGAATCATCAGTCTTTGTTTCTTCTAACAGAACTACCCACTTTCATCTATCTACTTACTGTCATTGTCACTGAATCATAAAGGTACATAATTTTAAGTAACAATAACAGTCAATTTCTTCAACCACACGATCTAGTATTAAACTTAATTAAAATACGCTGCATAAAATTACATTTTCGTCAATAAATATAGCTGTCTTCAATAATTCTGGCGTCAACCATAAATTAAAACATGATAATGTCATCATTTCACCTCACCTGCGCTTTGCCAGATTCTAAAAAGTGTTCGAATATAGAGAGCACTGTCTGACAAATACACGCAACTTCACCAAAATTATGACAGAGCAATGTAGCTCAAAAATGTCAGAACCTAACTCTTTGCATTTGGAAATCTAACGACATCTGTCTCAGATTTCTCATAAGTACCTATCTTTCACCTCCTACGGTGCATTTCATATGACATTTCTAAAAATTTAATTTTCTCATGCATGGGACAGGGGCCTCTTCGTCATCTTTTCTTCTTAGACAAGGGTCTAGTTCTATGCTGCATCGGCTTATAATGATCTTTTTACTGATAGGGACAATGAAGTATTCCCTTAAGTTCCTTGAGAGCGGAAACTAGAACGCTAGACTAATTTAAAAGCCACGACACAATCTTTAAATCTTTGCTAGTTTGGTATTGCAAGGTACACAAGCACACATTGCTATTATATGATTTCAATATTATTTAACTTCGTAAAGTTTTCATACATGTTTTCTAGTTTTGTGATCTTTGGAGTTACTGACTCCCTCCATTTCCTAGTTTCCGATACGTACAACTTGCGTATCAACTATTAGTTTCTGCCAGACAATGATCTGAAGAGAAAATACATCTCTATCTCTATCCACTTTCGTACCGGAACGTATCATGTTCTTATCAAGGTATTTTCTAGTTATGTATTTAGGAAATTTAACTTGCTATTCTTCACGCTTTGTTTGATTTTTTTTGGGTTTAGCTCAATCTTTTCCAATTTTCAAGGCTTACCCAGACAATATCCACATTCAGTTATCTTCGATTCCGCATTGTAATTCACGGCATCGCATCACAGCCTTATCGAGACTGTCGAACATCCTCTTATCTAAAAATACGGCATTTTCATTGCCCTAACATAACTCTACCACAACTAATCAACCGTATTAGGTTGAATTTCAATAAATAATTTACCAAAAGATCCAGTTTTAAATGTTTTCAGCTTAAAAACTATTCTATTAGAAGTATTCCGACTAAAATTTTAAATTTTGTTGGTCTCAGCTTTTTCTTTCCGGTAGGGGAGAAAATATCCTTGTATATCCAAAATTTCAAATTTCATGTAATTATATTTACTTTGTTTATAGTCGCAATAAAATTTCCAAGTAGTTTTCTTTTGAAGCAGAAATTAGATTTTTAAATCAATTCGTTGTTTCTTTTTATTCCCTATATGGTTGGAACTACTACTCTGATGTTACCCTTTTTATCCTTATTATTATTTTCGCAAACAGTTCAACATGCCAATCTTGAACTAAAACATCAAACAAAATACTTACTTTTATGTTTTTAATAAAAACACAGCGAAGATTTTGTTAGATTGTCTTTTCCATTCGACGTTTGTTTTATTTAGATTAGAAATCTCTATGGCATCAGCATCATTTCATATTTCTGTATCTTGATGACTTTTTCTCAAGTTTCCTCGAAATTGAATGTTCAAATTCCATTTTTCCCATTGCATCTCTGCTATGTGTTTTGTCCCTTGTCTCATTCTAAAGATTGCAGCATACAAAAGTTTAACTCAACTAAGATGAAGTTATTTTCCGAATTCAGGAGCACTAAATTAAACTCTCGCAATTTGAATTAGAAGAACAAAATTAGAGATTTTGCTGTGATTTGGAATATATTGTAAAGTTTCATGCATAACTTATTGCCGTGTTCACAGGCACCTCAATTCCGGTTTCGCAAAAGGAGCGCTCTAAAAAGGTTAACCAGTCAATAACAATCCATAAAGAATGAATCCGGAAATGTGGAGCACGGAAACATGGTTGTGTATCAAAATTAGAGAGTACATAAAAATTCATATTATGTTCGATTCGGCTTGGCCAGAGCTTAATCGTTATTCTGACATAATAAGTCAAACAATTATAATTAGGAAGAACAAAATCAGGCAAAAACGCTCACCACGACAGGGACAGAGATCTTTTCACTTGACTGATTATCAATCAGTAGCATTTCTAACTTCACATTTATACATTCTGTCATTTCTTAAAAACTACAAAGTTGATTTAAAAACTCAACGATTAAGGTACAAACGCAAAGAAGGTACAGTGACGATGAGGGGATGTCCTCACCCCCAAATCACTGTAAATAAGCTCTACTCAAGGAGTAGAGTGATGACCCAGGAGGGTACAATCTTTCGTACCCATATTGTGCGTGAATTTCGTAAAGTATTTTCATTAAGAAGACATATAAAAGCTATAAAGCGCAGCAGAGCATAATGGTAATAATAATGAAACCAATTACATAAAAACGCCACAGACAAAGAAGAATTGCCGAGGGAAATGCCGGCAGAAAAAGGAAGTAAAAATTTGGGTAAAAAGGTGAGACAGAGAGCCGAAGAGATTGCCGGCTGTGAAATATAAAAAGTAAAGAAAAACATAAATTGCTCATTGGAATTAAGATGATCCGTTGCCGTAATTGCAAAAGAAGATGATCATCTCGGCAGCACATAGTAGCTGCAACAGAGAAAATGAAAGTTATAAAGATTTTCATACCAAAAGCGGTAGGAATGGAACCTGACAAGTCCCATATCTCTCTCTCTCTCTCTCTTCTGAAAATAATAATAATAATGGAAGTAAGAAACAAAACTCACTTCCGGGTTTAATTGCATAAGAAATCGGCCTAGGAGGCCCATAATGAAACAAAAATAGATTATAAAATGATAACAAAGAAGTAAATATTTTAAATAGAACGTTGTAACGAAACTAGAGTTGGATTGATTGGCTTAGACAAACCAGGTCGTTTCTTTTTAGGTGCTTTGTGCAGTTGACATAAAGAATTTTAAGAAATTAAAAATAAGATAAAGATGAATAATAATGAAATGAAAGTATAGTGTTAAAACCGGTAATAGTTTGTCATAAGTATTGAGCAACAGGGCCTGCGATGTACACGTATGTAGGTTGGCAACCTCGGCTGTCTGACTCACCGTGGTGAATCCTCCCACGTAAAATAGGAGAGAAGTGAAATGAAAATGAATTGAAATGAAAACATATTGAATCTAGTTTTGTCATAAGTAGCCCGTGGTGAAAATATGAAGCCTCCCACGTAAAATAGGAGAGAATGGAAATGGAAATATATTGAAATTGATGATTAATAAAGACTAGTTTTGCCATAAGTCGTCGTGGTGCAAGCCTCCCACGTAAAATAGGAGAGAATAGTTGTGTCATAAGCCAAATCTGTGGTGAAAGCCTCCCACGTAAAATAGGAGAGATACATGTGTTAATTGAAGAATTGAAATGAAATAGTCAGGTTAGAAGATAAAAGTAAAGGTTAATAATGAATATTGAACAGGAAAAGTATAACCAGTAATCGTAGGGAACATAATATAAACGTACGTACATAAACACCGAGCGGACAGATCATTAAACAATGCTAGCAAAGGAGCGATACCATCATCGCCAAAGCAAACATGGTCATGTCAAACTCAAAGGATCCATTTAGACTAGTCTATAAACTACAGAACGGTAAAATTCTCATCTCCTCTGTAAGATAGTAATCTCTACAGAAAACCAGCGCGCTAGAGTAAAACACATCGCACGCACGTGTCATTAGCATTTCAAAAAGACCTTTTCCATGCATCAAAACATATAAATAGAAAAAGAACAACCAAAACGAACGTATCTCCAAGACCGGTTCTAGATAGACAGATCTCGGGAGTGCACGCCTGATTTCATTTATGTAGGATCATAAACATCAGCTCTTGAGCAGAAGTTTACATTCAAAACGGGTTATGCATTATTTCAATCAAGAAACCAGGTAAATGCAATGAAAATTATCCAATAATATAAACACGGAAAGAGAATGTCAAATGCCATACTGTTAGTTTAGTAATTTAAGTAGAATTTAAAATTATGAGGGTGTAAAAACCAGCAACTATAAACCATTTAAGTAAAGAGAACAATACTAATATAAATTTCTTATCTTTGGCATTCCAGATTACTGACGATGGGAGTGGGACTGGAGCGCCGC
>JAHZNJ010001515.1:0-14565 GCA_027744475.1 Lepidocyrtus cf. sotoi NNG-2020 | reverse complement strand
AAAATTATATTAATTCTACCTGCTGCAGCTGCAAGCGCAAGAGTCAAGTTTTTATTTGCGTTAAATCCGACAGTAATATTCAATGGAGGAGCTGGGAAAAGTAATCCTAATGGGAAAGGCACGAGGGGCACTATGAAGTTTCCTCCTGCTCCTACTCCACTTGCAAAATTTGCACTGGTGTTGATAAAAGCTGGAGTTGGGATGAGAGTTCCATTCTTACTTAAATTGATGTCAACTCCTATTCCAAAGAGGTTTTGTTTAAGTTGCTTTTCAGCATCAACGATTTGTTGGGGCACAATGGGATTCTCATCAATCGGGTTTGGGTAGCTGTAGGCTCCTAAGATCACAGTGGCGAGCACTGTGGAACACAGTAACATTTTCATGGCTTTACAAGTAAATGAATACTTGACTGGAGAAACCAAGAGCTTTTTAGATAATTACAGGAAAACTCCTGAAAGCAAACTAACCAAAAGGTTGGCTCGGGAGGGGTTTAAATTATCTTTTTTGTGACATGCTGACACACATTTATACTCTGTTGTTTGGCTGTATTGAAATGGAACAAAAGTTTAATTAGATCCACTTTCGTTTGTGGTGGTACATTTGTCGTGTGGACGTGAATGAACAAATTGTCCACTTTCATTTAGAAAAGGGTTCTATTTTTGTTACTGAAAATAAATCTAGACAAAACCACTTTCATAATAGAAAGTGGTCGCTTTACAGAATAAGAGTTTAGAGCGAAGTAGAATTAGGTGTGGTTTTAAAAGGTTCTGCTAAGGGGACATGGCATACGAATGAATACTTAGCCAGAAAAGAAAAAGTAGATCAATAAGTCCAAGTATGAATCTTTTCCGTTACATATTAAAATCAAGTCACTTCCTCATTCTTCCTTCACTGCAGTAAATGTATTAGTTCCTCTCATCCAGAGAAGAGTAGCCAGAACCAGAGACAGTCCAACAATGCAAATAATGCAATCAAGGCACATTCTATTATGATGCGTGCCCTCAAGTGCGCTGTACGAAGTCTTTGTTCCTGCGTAATAAGCAGCATTTATTTATGAAATCTTGCTTATATGAATGCAGAAGGGAAAGTAAGTAGTTTCGTTCTATTTTTAAATAGGTTGCACTCGGTGGAGCGTCTTTTGATTTTATATGTGAATGTGTGTAGATCTTTTGAAGAGTATTGTACCAAAAGAGAGTGAGAGAGATTTAATATGTGACTTTAGCTTTACACTTTTAGCTTTCTCGTGATAAAATTAGCAGCTAGCATTCCCATCAACGATATGATTTGACCCAAAAAAGGGTTCAGTAAGGGACAATCGACCTGATTTTGAAATGAGACATGCCATCAACTTTTACAAAATATATGTAAATTTTACTGGAGTATGTTTTTATTTTTTATTTAATAAATATCAAAATTACAGGAATAAATAAATAATAATAAATAAATAAATATTCAGAGTATTTAGTATAATTCACAAATAAATAAATAATTCAATAATTGCATTATAATAATAGTATTTCAAATATTAGCACACATATTGAGGTATAATAAATAATTAGGAACAATAAATAAGTAAATAATAAAGCCTATTTTAACTTTTTTAAACACTAATTAAACATTCTATTTCGGGAGCACTTTTTTCCCATCCGGATATTCGTTGTACCAGGGCACGCCGCAATGGCATGATGATTTACCGCTGCAATATCCAATGTAATTTCCAGCTTTTTGGCAAGATTTTAGGCAGCTACATGTCTGGCAGGAGTTTTCTGAAGCTTCCTCCATAGCATTTGGAGACACCTTCTCTGTATAATTGCTGCTGCTGTAATCTTTTAACCGATCCAATTTGATGGCTGTTCAAAAAAGGAGAATAAATAGATTCAAAATGCTTTAAAAATCGATAAATTGATTGTTAAATGAAAACCCGACAACTTACCAAAGTTTCTATCTTCAGTCATATAGCACAAACATGCTTTCTGGGGTATGCAAATTCCGCTATAGAATCCATTAGATTCGCAGAACATGTTACAGATATTGGAATCTACGTCTGTCCTTCCAGAACTATTTTCTCCGCAGAGGTAATCCACGTCCAGCTCAGTACTTCTTAAAGCGGAAGAGTCATCATCCGATTCATCGCACGTGAATACTCCAGAAGTTGTTCTGAAGTTCCTTCCAAAGATGTTGTTGAAGAAATCGGTAAAGTAGTTCCAGTTAAGTACTGGGATTTCCCAACCAAACCAGGAAAAGGAAGTGATTAGATTTTGCTGCTTAACTGGAATGGGAAACTCTGGCTCAATGTGGTTTTCTTCTGGAACATCTTCTTCTGAATATGATGATGAAGAGGATGAGAGTGTTGGAGCTGTGTCATTGGACTTTGTATTGTTATTAGTGGATACAACTGTAATCTGCAATGGCATCGGCATCATTTCACCTTCCCTTGTAGGACTTATTGTCTCCTCCCCATTTGGAAGAACGTTGCTAGTGAAAGTGAGCTTCACAGGGTCACCGTTTGCATCCTTATTTGGAGTGACAAATGTGACTTTGATGGGTCCTGGAAGTCCCATTGGTCTACTGTCCTCTTTGTTATTACTACTTCCAGGATTAATAAAGGTAACCTTAATCGGTGCCATGGGTCTCCGTTCCTCCTCTTCATCATGAACTGACTCTTCTTCTTCTTCCTCCTCGTACTTTTCATTTTCCTCGGTTGCAGGAGGGACGTACTTGGTGTTTGTATGATGAAGATTTTGAAGATGGTTCGCACTGCTGATGGCAGTGACCAGTTTTACGTGCTCGATTGGCACCTCTTCATCCCTAACCCCCGTGTCTTTGAACTTATCAGCATTCTTTTCGTTTGGCTTCGAAGGCTTTTTGTTCTTTGGGCGAGCGGGCCGTTTTGGCTTGAGTGGTCTTGGTGGGCGAGCATTCGAGTGTTCTTCTTCTGGCGCTTCGATTTCCTCTTCGGCATAGTGCATAGACGCTTGGGATGGCGAAGGTCTTGGCTTATTGCTGAAAGTGTTGGTGGGTGGGACAATTGCTTGTTGCTGGTTGTTGTTCTGATTTTTGTCGTTGTTATTGTTGTTGTTGGAATTGGAGTTGGAGCTGCAGGCACAGGGCTGCTGCTGCTGCTGTTGCTGGACTTGATTTTTGTCGTTGTTGTTACTGCTGTAATTGTTGTTGTTGTTGTTGTTATTGTTGCCGCTATAATTATTGTTATTGTTGTTATTGTTAGTGTTGCTGCCACTATTAGTGTTGGTGGTACTGCTGGGAGCTTGTGAGTTTGTAGTATAGGGAGCTGAGAAAGTTGCTAAGGAGGGGACAACCGATGGTCTTCCATTTCCGTTGTTACCCATAATACTACTACTGCCGTACTTTCCCGGAAGTGCCTTTTCTATAGTAGGAGAGGGAACAACGGGAATGATAGGCAAAGGTACGAGTCCTCCCTCACCCTCACTGTCGTATTTTTCATCACCATCTTCGTCATCCTCCTCCTCTTCATCCTCATCTTCTGCAGACGGGGCGTAATCCGCTATTCCATTATTACCTTCTTCCAATTGCGGGTTGTAATTGTAAGATTCCATTGGCATTTGGGGAAATGATTGTGGCTGCTGCTCTTGGACGAATTGTTCTTGATATTGCTGTTGTTGTTGTTGTGGAGGTGATGCAGGCTGGGGAGGTTGAAAATTTGTAACACTTATAGGGGCTTGTGGCTGCTGTGTATATTCTACAGGAGATGGAGGCGAAACATTATTTCCTTTAGAGGAATTTTGTTGCGGTTTCTTTGAAGGCTTTGCTTTGCCAGATGAGCCAGAAGGTCTTCCCAATCCCTTTGTATCAGCCATAGGTTTTGGAACAGATGGCATATTAAGAGTAGGTACTGGGATTGTAGGAGTATTGAAGTTAGGTGGGGATGGTTCTGGTATAGAAATTTCTCCAAGTCCCCCAGGTATGCTTAGTACCTCTGGAATTGGTGGAATGTCAATTATACTTGGAGCTTGGGGAAGTGGAGGAAGACTCGGGCCACCTTCTCTTGGTGGGGGACCACGTGGAGGAGGGGCTTGCTGCTGCTGAGACGCTGCTGCTGCCGGTGGAGGTGCCTGTTGTTCTGGCTCCGGATTATTATGTTGCATTTCATTTTGTGGTGGAGGATCTGGAATGTTGTTTTCATAATGTGGTGCTACTGATGCATATTCTCTGTTTTCATCCACATCCATTTCCATTTCCACTTCTTCATCGTCATCATCATCAACTTCCTCTCCCTCCATAATACTATTCTCCTCTGCTAGTTTATGATGATGTAATTTTTGTGGCAATAGATCGCCTTGGGATTTCAACGCTTCAGCAATTTTATCTGCGATGTTAAGGTTAACGTTCGTATTTTCTTCGCCTTTTGCCTTTAATGGCAACGCAACTTCTCCAGCTACGGCTTCCACGTTTTTTGATTCATCAGGAAAAAGTTCTTCTGGAAGTTCATTTGAAATGATGTTATTTACTTCGGCTATCGTCAGTGGTGGCATTGGCATCGCATTCGTGAAATTAGGGCTGATTCCACCCCCAACTATGCCGTTACCTTTGTGAACGTTCCTCTTAATAAACACGTTTCCGGTGATGTTTTGCTGCTCGTTTTTTACACCGTCTACGATGCTACTTTCCGAAGAAATTGTAACATGGCTTATGTTACTTGTTGCGTTTGAATTGGACTCTTCTGGAATATTCTTCATGTCATTTTCATATTGATGATGACCGGCCTGATTGGNTCCGGTGATGTTTTGCTGCTCGTTTTTTACACCGTCTACGATTCTACTTTCCGAAGAAATTGTAACATGGCTTATGTTACTTGTTGCGTTTGAATTGGACTCTTCTGGAATATTCTTCATGTCATTTTCATATTGATGATGACCGGCCTGATTGGTATTCACGATAAAGAACATTGGGGTCATGAGGGGTCTCATCATACCGTTTTGAATGAGCACAGTAGCGTTTCTTATAGAATCCTCAGGGTTATAATAATTGTTATACATTTGAGATGAGCTTATTGTAGAAGGAGGAGGGTTGTCAGCGTTGGCACCATTATTGTCAATCAAATTATTGTTGTTGAGTCCGTTGAGATATGCAGTGTTGTAAGTACTGGCCTGTGGTGTTTGCAGAAGGGATTCGAAGGATGGTGAAAGGTTGAACGGGAGCTTTTGACCCTGTGCCATAATGAAAGACGCTGCATTAGCAGGAACAGCTAAGGTTTGTGGCTGATCCCCGGTTACATGGGAATTGAAGACAGTGTTGCCCATGAGGGAAACCATTCCATTCTGCGGATTTCTGTTGTCGTGCATGATAATCGACGAGCCATTGTTTTTATTTTTAGCTGGAACGCTAACGCCTGAGACTGCTTCGGTTACAAATTTGTTCGTTTCCTCAAGAAGGGGAAGTCCCCCCATGTAACCGTTCAGTTTTCCACCGACATAACTGTGCATTGGTGAGATTCCAAGCATGGAAGGTCTTCCTATCATACCGATTGGACGCATTGGCCGGGAACGCTCAAGTGAAATATTATTTCGAGATAGTGGAGTTCCGGAATTCTCAGTTGGGATATCTTCTGCTGCGGGGTGGCTTGATAATTGAGCTTCGCCGTCGGTCGTTTGGACAATAGAATTTTGCACGGCATCATTCGAAAAGTTTTCAGGAAGCTCTTCTAGTGGAGTGTCCATTTGTTGCTCTTCGGCATTTCCAGAGAGTAGGTAGACAGGGAAGTAATTTTGATGGTCAAAGTTATCATTGGCGTCATCCGACTCCGCTGCTAGAGCTTCCAAAGGGGAGTTGTTAAAAAGTGAAAGATCATCAGAATGTTCTCCCATTGGAGTTTGATCTTGATCCTGCTGAAGAGAATAGAGATGCTGATTAGCATCCAACTCTGGGGCAACGTGAGATGGTTCCTCGTGGTGCAGAGAAGTAGGTGCAGGAACGACTGGGTCAATTGTTAAATTTGCAGTTAAATCTGGAATCAGATCTGATTGCTGCTGCTCATGAAGCACTTGATGATTGATGTCTTCCAGATGAGATGAAGCAACTTCATTTACGGATTCAGTTTGAAAGAGTGCAAGTGGCTGATCATCAATTTCATTAGGTGCAACTACTTGTGTAATTGTGTGAATACCACTTTCTGTTTCCGGTCCATGAACTGCCCCCAAGGATATGAATATTGGAGGTGAAGCTACTGATAAAACAGTATCGTCATCCATCGGCAAATCATGCAAATCATTGTCATGAGGAACGTCAGAAAACGCTGGTGGAGCAATTACTTGAATTACGCCTTCAGTTTCCCCATTGTAAAGCTCTAAAGAAGACTGAAAGTTGTCATGAAACTCATGATCATGATGTTCGTAGTCGTTTGCTGGTTGGGATCCATGAGGTGGCAATGGAGCACCAAGTAACAGCGCTGCTTGTAATAAATATTGATCCACATCGAATGGTGGATACGGTTCATCGTCATCCACATGAGAATCATGATCATCATGAGAATCATCTTCTTGGGCTAAAAGTTCGGGAACATCGATATCTTGAGGGACCTCAAGCGGGACTGCGGATATTGTCAATGTTCCTTCTGCGTCCTGAGGAATGTTTAGAGGAACAAAAATGTAGGCAGGTTGTCCGTCTTCTCCAGGAATTGGGATTCCTCCAAGATCCTCTACATTGTTGATTGTGGCTTCAAAAATAACATTCGACGGTGGTTCAGCAAGCGGCACAGCGTCAAGTGCTACTGGAATGACGTTTTGAAGGTCTTCATTTGGAGGGATTGATTCTACTGGATGAGGATTTTCTGATGAGGTTGAATCAGCATCAACTTGTGGTAAATTATCCTCTGCTGGGGTGGGTGCCTCCACCGGAGATGGAGGTGACTCAACAGGAACAGGTAATGGTGAAGGTTCTGATTCAGGTTGATACGAAGAAGGTACGGTATTTTCTGATGGTAAGCCTTCTGCAACAACAGAAGCAGGTGGAGCTACAGGATTGAGATGCGAATCCTGTGTTGGCTCACTTGACTCGCCGCTAGAAGAATAGAGTGCTGAGCTTTCATCAGAATTTCCTGGGGAAACTGGTGATACTGGCCCAGTTGCTGATACAGGTGGAGCAGCAGCTATTACGTCTTGAGGTGGTAAAGTTTGCTGGATTTCCACACTCATTATAGCTGGAGCCTGTGGCGATTCATTGTTGGATGTAAAAATCTGCATTGAATCTACTCCCGAATTTCCGACACTTGTCATAACTGTAGACCCTCCAGAACTCGAACTTGATGAAACGTAAGTAGACATTACAACAGAGACTGGTGATGATGGTGACGGTGAAAGGTGTGGGTTTTGCAATGGAATGTCTTCAATGGACATTGGAGGAGAAGAAACCTCAGGAATCAGTTCGGGAGTGTGTCCAGCTGGCTCGTGTACGTATTGACCGTGGGACGCAGTTGGTGAATGAGCTTGTTGAGAAGCATAATATAAGTTAGCTTGGGCCAAGTACGCCTCCAAGTCGAAAGGTATATCCTGTTCGTCGTCCGCATAGTGCGAACCTGTTGAAGATATGATAGGACTTTGTGGTTGTGCTACTGGGGCTGTAGATAAAGGAGCTGAAACCTGTACATTGTGTTCAAACGATTGACCATTCCCCATTCCTTGGGAATTGGACGATTGAGAATATTCCAAAACAGGTTGCTGCTGCGTGTAATGTTGTTCTTGACCTTGTTGTGGTGGCTGCATATAGAAATGCTCTGGAACTTGTTGTGGATAAGGCTGTTGTTGCGCCTGTGTATAGAAATGTTCTGGAAAGATTTGTTCTTCCCCGTGTTGTTGCGTTGCATAGAAATTTTCTGGAGCTTGTTGAGGGTAAGGTTGTTGCTGCGCCGGTGTATAGAAATACTCTGGAACTGGTTGTGGCGGTGGCTGCTGATGATGTTGTGGTTCCCCTGCCTGTGATGATGACGACGATGAAGGGCCTGTTGACACGCTTTGTAAAACTTGTCCCAGTTGTTGGGAAATTAGACCAAGTGATGATGATGATGAGTCTGGTTTTGACCCTCCCAATTGATTTACGGCATGTTGAAGTGCAAACATGCTGGGGCTGCTATCGTTTGACGCAGCAGTGCTTGATAAAAGACCATTATTTCCTAATCCAAGGCCAGACTGTGAAGAGCTGAAGGAAGATGGTGGCCGTTGGTGCAAACCGAAAGTAAGTGCTGAAGATGAAGAAGGCGATGATGATGATGGAGGAGGTGAGTTTACTGGTGGGGAATTCGGTTGATTGGAGGTGGCTAGTGCAGGTGCAGATGGAGGATTCGGTTGCGTTGATGAAGCGGGAGCTTGTGGAGGAGGGTTCGTCTGAACGGCAGAAGGTGGTGGAGCGAAAGAAAGCAGTTGTGATGATGATACCTGTCCCGAAGATGGTGGTGGCTTTGGCGGGGCTTGATGCGACACTGGTGGTTTCTGAGGTCTTGGAGGTGTCTGCTGCGCTCCTGGAGGTGTCTGAGTCAAATAGCTTGGTGGTCGTTGAGGACTTTGTTGTGGCACTGACGGGGCCTGACTCAAAGAACTTGGTGGCCTTGGAGGAGCGTGTTGTGAGCCTGCAGGTGTCTGAGGTTTTGGGGGAGTCTGTTGTGCTCCTGAAGGAGTGTGAGTCATAGAACTTGGTGGTTTCTGAGGAGTCTGTTGTTGTGACGACACAGGAGGTGTTTGAGTTAATGTGCTTGGGGGCTTTGGAGCAGCCTGTTGAGATCCTGGAGATTGCAAAGATGAAGGTGGTGGTGCGGAAGAATACTGCTGCGAAGATGTTACATGAGAGGAACCTGGTTTTGGAGGACTTTGTTGTGGCACTGGCACTGGATGGGTCTGAGTCAAAGAACTTGGTGGCCTTGGAGGAGCTTGTTGACCCCCTGAAGGTGTTTGAGCCAAAGAAGGTGGTGGAGCGGAAGAATATTGTTGAGAAGACGATGATTGAGACGAGCCTGGTTTTGGAGGGCTATGCTGCGCACTTGAAGGTGCTTGTGACAAGGAAGGTGGAGGTAATGAAGAGTACTGTTGTGAAGACGCCGTTTGAGCTGAACCTGGTTTTGGAGGAGTTTGGTGCTGTACTGATGGTGCCTGAGACATGGAGCTTGGCGGTTTCTGCGCATTCTGTTGCACAACAGATGAAGTTTGTTGCTCCACTAATGCAGGCGTTTGAAGCAGCACTGAAGGAGCAGATGGAGAGGCAGGTGATGACGGGGCACTTGGAGATGATGGAGATAATGGTTGCTGTGGATTTACTGGAATGGGGTTGTTACTTATCTGAGCAACAGCATTTGGGACAGCTTGTTGTTGGGTTGGAGGAGCTGGTGGGGTGTTTGTTTGTTGAGAATTGCTGTTTAGTGTTGATGGTAAATTTGATTGGACGTTTGATAAAACCGTGCTCGGATTCGGTGCATTTTGACTCGGTTTTGGTGGTCTTCCTTTTCCCGGTGAATTCAGTGGCACCATTCCCGCATAAGAAGCATCTTTAAAGAAAAGTTCACAAATCACGCGTTTAGTCTATTATATAATCACTGGTTTTACAAAGACTGATTAAAAATTAGCTATAAATAATAAATACAAAAATTGTACAATTACCTAATAAGATAAGTATACCTCCCAAGAGGCTACAAATTTTCCAGCGGTAGGTCAGCATCTTGATGAACTTGTGGCGCAACGCGCTACGGACTCGACGCAAACCTTTTGGCAACTATCAACTTTGGCATGATGGTTAAAAGGTATTTTATAAACTTGCTAGTGGCCTAATATTTTTCGTGCTCTGCTCCAGTTAAAACCCTACTTATTCCTCACCTGGGAAGCATCTTCAGTTTCAATCAATATACCTGTTTAGCATGTCATTGTATAAAATTCTTGGTTTGCTTTGTGGGATGCTAGAACTGACCTAGAATTAAACTAGCTTCATTAAAAATGTATGCCATTCCTTTTAACTTGCCTGCATTGCTGCATTGAAGATGGGAATGGGGCACTCTGATAAATTAAGGCTTTTATTTTTATCCTTCCGTTTTGGTTCTACGCAATGCAATGCCTATGTCAATGCTGCTTTATGCTTCTCCATTTCCTATTTTTAGCTACGGAAGGATTCCTTTTTGCTGGCAGATAACGGTTGACACTATTCTTACCTCTTTACTTTGAATAGAAGAAGGGACAGGTAATTGAAATATAGATAGGTGAGCATTTGAGCAGATTGAGTGTGTGAAGTGAAGAATGAACGTACCTACAGCTACGTAAGTACTTACTTAGAAAAGTGCCTGTGGCAGTGCGTAAGTGGAACTAATGCAAATGTAATGATTTAAGGATTTATAACTTTATATACAAATACCTGCCAAGAAGTTTTATTTATGTAATTATAATCTGAGATACTGAGATACGTTGCAAACTTGCAAATGCAATGGTAACCCTTAAGATTGATGTTGGCCCTATGCCATAATGATAAGATGGGTTCATCCTTGTCCATGATAATGCATTAAAGTTAGAATGATTTCTTTAAACTTGGCTGAAGGCTTAACGTTTAGGTTTAGGTCGTGATGAACAATAACAAGAAATAAGCGTAATTTATCAAGAACAATAATATTTCATAATTGTTAGAACTCCTTCCGCATTTCGCTATGTATAGCATTTATTATAAAATACAAAAGTTCAATCAAACTTTAAAATAATGTTTGTTGTTATCAAAACTCATTGACATTTTTCTTTTCTCCCCATTAGCTTTTTTTGATACTCTGTTGTAATAGTAGCTGAAGTAGCCTCTTCTTGAGTTTCTTCAGATTTATCATCATCTCCTTCCTCTTTTCTGGATTTAAAGTAAATTACAATCGTAGTAGTGATAACGAATAATAGAAAACAATTACCTAATACGATTAGAATTAGTAATGCATCAACAGCTACAGACCTAAATGGGGGCACAAAAGGCGCTGCGAATAGCAAAATGCCTAATCCTAGCATAAATGCGAGCGAGACGATTAATTGTAGAACTGGTGGCATAAGTAGCAATGACATTTTGACAGTTTTTTTTGCTAAACAATGCTTTGCAATTAAATTATAATAATGAATCTCGTTTACATTTAAATTAAGCTAAAACTAGTTAACAAAATATTCTCTTTCAAACTTTTCAAAATCTTCGTCTGTGAAAACGCTGTTATTATTAGGTGGTTGTTGCTTCCCTTTCTTCGATTTCTTATTCTTTCCTGTGTTTTTTAGGTCAGTGGCAACGGTGCTGGAAGGCGATGGCTTGGAACTGGCTGCTTCTTCTTTTCTTCTCGGCGCTTTGTATTCTAAAGCCTGCAATATTTTTAAATTCTGCTTGAGAAGTTGCTCCTTCGAGATCTTGTTTTTCTTGCTCTTTGGCTTAAATTTTTCTAAAAAAACAAAAGATATTCAATTTATAGCATAATAATATCAAGTACCAAGAATTATTTATCTACCAGACTACAAACCGCTGTGTGATAAATGGTATCAAGTATCAGGAAGGAATAACATCACTAAAAATCACTCAAGCAATTTCAATTTCAAATGGTCTCACTTTTAGACGCTTTGGACAGCTGCTCTAACTTTCCTTCTGTTGTAAACGTTGTGTCGTCTAAAGCTTTCCTAACCAGTGAAGCGGACATCCTTAACTTTAAAAGGCGTATGTACTAAACTAATTACCTCCTGTAAGAAGGAGCGCTTAATTAATTTCTCGTGTCTGCTGTTTTCGAATGAGTCTTTTTTAGAATTCCGGCAAAATCGCAGCACAAGTTTTACTTTTACTCAAACATCAAACAGAAGATAAAAATACACTAAAGCATTCTTTAAGTTTTGAAAAATAGTGTCAAATATGCAAATTAAATAAATCGTTTATGATTTAGTTTCAACCGAAAACAGTTTGCGAAAATGTTTCCAAAAAATCAAAATCATCTGTGGGTGTTTTGAGATTTATCATCTATAAAAATGCACATGGGCAAAAACCACGGCGAACTTCTTCATTCAATTCATTCTTGCTCATGCATCATTTTTTGTATTGTGCGCATTAAAACATTGCATTGAATGTACAACACACACGGAGCATGCATAGCTATATAGCTCAAGCTCACCCAAAATACCTATACTACCTTATACAGTCCGAGTCCGACTGACTGAATATAATGCATGTGAAGTTGAACGATACGATGAATGAATTAGAATTGAATTGATCATGATCATGATCATATGAGATTGGGAGATTTCATTTCATCAAGTCTATAGTTCTAAAAAAGTGAATTGAATTGAGCAAATATGTAAATGCAAAGGTAAAGAAAACACGCAAAAAGGCTTTTTTGCAATAATATTTGGATTGTGTTGTGTAATGTTTGTTTGTGTATGCTGCTGAGTAGTTGAATGAATGAATATCTATCAATCCAATCGTTCGTTTGTTTTGATTTTTTGACGAGGATGGAGAAGTGAACGTGAAGTGAATTTTAGTGAACAGACTTTTTGCCTTAAAACACGATCAAGCAGCAGCAAAACCAAGACAGTTTTTGTGAATTTTAATAAGTTTTAATTAAATATTTTTTCGAATTTTAATTGATCACTTCATTCATCGTAAAGCAGGAAGATTAAATGAATACCCAATTGTCAATTGTAGCGAATTATTATTGTTGTTGTATGTATAGAATGTGTGTACTGAATTTTTAATTTATCATTGCTTTTAGTAGACTCTTTTAGAACCAAGTTAAAGTAAGATTCGAGTTTTTATTGCCAATTGACTGACTGATTTTGTCCAACGACCTTTCTCAGGAATAATTTAATTAGCAATGTCGTACAAGAAGTCTGTAAGAAAAAGGTCAAGCCTAAGTAAGTCTTACTACAAAGAGTATTCAAGTAGTATTATGAGTATGAGATGAAACATTATTAATACTCTTTTAATTAACGATTTAACTATTTTTTAATTTGACAGAGAAGGGGGAATCAGTCCTGCCAATAGTATTTCAGTCAAGATTAAACGATCTCTTTACTCAAATTGAAAAGGAGTTTGAAGCTTTGTATTTGGAAAACTTGGCATGTAAGTGTTTTTATGCATCACATCAGTGATCATTCTTAATTTTAAAAATAAAAATCAAAACTCGTTTTGAATCTCCAATCTATCTAATAATTGTCGATTTTTTTAATAATTTTAGTACATGAAAAGCTAGAAAGTTTAACTACACTTGCAGCTAACTCTGAACAACCCACTAGCCTGACATCGGAGAGGTCCTTCACTGGTGCTGGAGCATCTTTAGACTGTACTGATGGATTGGGCGAAGCATCAGGAAATGCACACAAAGCATTTCATGGGAAAGGAAAGGGTGAGAAAGGTAAGTAGAAATAGAAATTGTTCACGATTAGCGGGGTTGGCGGAATGCAAATGGAATGAATGCAGCCTACAAATATAGTGACTAACAATAGATCATTAAAATTAAATCAACTCACATCACTGACTGCTGTTTTTATTTAGGCCTACCTGGTCAGCAAAAAGTTGCTTTACGATTGAAGCAGCAGACTCATAAGATTGTTTCCAGTTTTAAGACGAATCCAGTGTCATGCGGTTATGTTAAAGAGTTCAGTGGCCATAAGGATGGAATTTGGGATGTCACATCAGCGCGACTTGGCATTCCAGTGGTGGGCACGGCATCAGCAGGTACAATCGACAATTTCAAATTAGCAAGAAATGTGTACGAATTCTAAAGAATGGATTTGAAATGTTTAAATTCATTTCTTAACACACAAATGGTATGTGAATTGAATTTCAAACTGCTTACAGTCAGCCACGCAACCGTTAGCATCGTATGACAGGAGAGTATTGTAACTGTTGTTTGATTGTAATAGGTACAAAAAGGATTGTCATCGGAAGAAGAATTTGAATCTTCCGAAAAGGAAGAAGTTGAACTTGATAGCGGGGATGGTCCCGTGGGTTTGGCAACACTTCGGACACCATCTCTTGTTTTGAATGGACATACTTCCGTAGTCATTTGTGCTGACTGGTTGTACGGTGGGGACCAATTAATTACTGCCAGTTGGGATCGTTCAGCGTGTTTGTGGGATACAAATACCGGAGAAAGATTGCAAAGTTTTTATGGACATGATCAAGAACTTAGCTATGCAGCAACGCATCCCGTTCAAAAATTTATTGTAACAACTTCGAAAGACGTAAGTTTCAAGACAGCGCGTCAATAGTATATACAAATAGCATTAAAATAAGTTTTTGCTTCTTGAATTATAGCCAGTGGTATTGAAGGCTAATAATATACGGTTTTGTTTTTGTTAAGGCTACTTTTAGGATGTGGGACCTTAGGAGTCCGTGTCACTCAGTATCTGTATTTCAAGGACACACAGAGTAAGTTTAGCTAAGAGAAAGTGCACAAAAGCCCGATGACCATTGTTAGTAAAATTATTGAATGTGTTTAATTGTAACTTTTAGCAATATTACAAGTGCTGTTTTTACCAAAGAAGAAAAGCTAGTTTCTGGTTCAGATGATCGAACAGTTAAAGTATGGGACATTAGGAACATGCGAGCATCGTTGGTGACCATTCG
>JAHZNJ010001514.1:0-18459 GCA_027744475.1 Lepidocyrtus cf. sotoi NNG-2020 | reverse complement strand
GAATTAAACAAAAACGAAACGTGATAAAGTGAAACTTTTACTTTATAAATGTAATTTATCCTGACTATTTCATCCTAAATGTATTATGTAATCCATTTACGTAATTATAACCTCCGACGTATTCACATTTTATAATAGCTTCGATAGATTCATGCGAACAATAACTGATTGATTGAATTAGGTATTTATGTGAAATGGTCATATAGATAATTTTAATATTACGAGCTTAGAAAATACCAGTAACCTACAATCAAGTCTTATCAAGAGAAGAGAAACTACAATTCTAGTAATATTGTAGTGTGTAGTATTGATAGGGGATTAATGTTAATTAAAATGTAAGCCTTTTACTCAAAATTGTAGAGCTTGTAGGATGATGTTATTCAATGATTAATTAGGAAGTTGAAGTTACCCCAAAATCTACAAATCATTGTCATTTTAACTAAAATATTTTTTAACTGACGGTGTCAAGCATGGTTTATATAGCACCATTTCATTTAACTATGAGAATTCTCACTGACCATAATTTGGTAAGTAGGCTCCTACGATGGTTTACAAAAGGTAAATAAAGAAAATAAGTGTATTTTAAAGAAAAACATTGAAATTTCATTTCATAATGATTAAAGGTTTTTCATGTTCACGATTAAAAGTTTTTTTGAAGTTTTCCATTCCAATGATGTCGATGTACGAATAAGATGATGATGATTTGATGATGCAGATGCAAATGTTAAATTTGTTTGATGAAATTGATGATGAGCGTTGTAAAGACAAAGAAAGATAAAGAGAAAGAAGAAAGTGAGAGGCGATGGTATAATGCAGCATGTTTGGCGTGGTGAAGAAGAAGAAGAAGAAGGCAGGCAGTCACAAAAGCGGGCGAATCAGCGTCAGCAATGTAAAAAAATCAGCAAGTATTTAGAAATAGAGAGAGAAAAAGAATTGATAGTAAAATATATATACACAATAAGAAAATGTATCTAGATGACTTTTTTGTGGCAATATCGTCACCTGCCATCGCATCATCGTCATCGAAGGAGAAAATAAATAATAATAAGCATATAATCGTAGTTAACATAAATATATACAAATGAAAGAGCTTAAATTAATTAAATAATAATAAAAAAACAACTTTTCGCAAATGATACGTATTTTAAAAATTTCATTCAAGTTTTTTTCTTGAGTTTTTACAAAACAAATATTTCTTTTTCCAAAAGATTGTTTTTCTCTTCCTTTGTAAAAGCATATTTTCTTTTTTGAGTAATCATCATCAAATAAATCATAAATCAGTCAATCGTTCAAAAACAAAAATAAATTATTATAAAAATGACACAAATAGTAAATTATATTATGTAAATTATAATAAACTACAAAATAAACAGTAAATTATAGAAGTAAACGTACCGACTACATACCTTTTCAGTGGTATTTTTTGTAAATAGAGGTACATCGATCAATGGTATAATAATAATAATAAGGTTTGCACTAATTTACGTAATAATAATAAAATAACATAAAAAGTAAATGTATGTAATTAAGAGCATGCTTAAGAATTATAAGATTCTTTGATAAATCAACTGATTTGAAGAAAAAGTAAAATAAATAAAACGCTACATAAGTTTAAAGGGGTAAAAGTACCCTTCTTTTTGGTTTCTTACTTCAAAAACGTTTTTAGTGCTAGAGCAGAAAACACTGTTTAAATAATAATAAGAGAGAAAAAAAATTAAACAAACAACAAAAAATAAAATATTCATAAATAACAAAAAGTAATTAAAATAATATACGATTCGATATTATGAAGAACATGAAGTCAAAGTAAGAAGTATACAGAGAGATAAAATAGTAAATTGATATCTTTGGGGTAAAGGGATACAGTATAGCAGCAGCAGTAGTACCGCATGTAATGTTAAACAGGTAATAAAGAAAATAATATTACGTAATGTAATGTAAATGCTCGCTCAAAAGGGTAATTTTTGAAAATTACGTAATATTTTTAAAGATGATAACATATTTAATATTCCCCTCAATCTTAAAAAATAAGTATTTTAAGAAAGGAGAGAAATATGGCATTTTTGTTTGTTTGTTATAATATTATGCGTTGATAAGTCTGTAGAGAAATACCTGACTCATGGAGATAATCTTATGTTCAGGGCTTTGGAGAGGCTCTGCCCCCTTCCATTCATTATCGGTTTCCTCAGAGTCATCAAACTGGGATTTCCACTGGGAGGCTAAGGTGAGACCACCCCCACCTCTGGTGATCTGTTGGAGGGCGGACACGTTCCCATCATCAATCTCGGCGAATTGAGTTATAGAATAGTCACCACTCTTGCCATGATGATGAGCATGGGGATGGGAGAATGGACGATTTCCTCGGCCGGAGCGACTTCGACTTAAACCGTGAGAGCCGTGACCACCATGCGACCTGCGACCAAGTTGTGGAGCTGTGGGATTTCCTCCAGTAATTGAAACTACGGGCGTGCCAGCACCCTCTTTGTTTGGAGTTGCTGCTCCACTGTCTACTTCTTTCGGTTCTGGATCAACAGAAGATTGTATTGAAACACCGTCACGTCCTAATAATTGCCAAGTTAGAAAAAGCGTTAGAGAGAGGAATAAATGGGTTATTTTGCTGCAAAATAGCTTCCTAAAATATTAATGTTTTTATTCCAAATCTAAAATTTAACCAGAGAAATAAAATTTGGTTGGAGAAACGGTTACCTTTTGCACAGTCGTAAGCATAAGAATCGTGAGTCTCTGTAACTTCTTTAACGCGAGGACTAACTAAGTCTGGATTGGCGCCGTCATCAGCCTCAGTATCGTCTTGTTGCGATGTGAGCTTCAAACGGACAAGATTTTTGTTTGGACCGCGATAGCCGGATGTTGGCTTCGGTGCAACAGCTGGCTTCGGGTCTGGCGTTCTTCTACCACTCAAATTAACCTAATTAAAAAGAAAGTCGTTATTAAATTTTGATCTAAAATGTTTGATCAAATCTCAGTTAACAAAACTAATCACAATTCATTTGTACCTGCATCACATTATCCGCATCCACTTCAATACCACTCTCAAGTCTATCTTCCTTCCCACTGGGATCCTTCTTGTTCTCCTCATGATCAATTTTATTAGCTGCTACCGGCTCCTCCTTCTTCTTCCGTTTTGGTGACTCTCCTGTATTATTATTATGGCATAGTTTGTCTTTATTAGCTGTAGTAGATTCATTCTGATTGTTGACAGTGCTGGGCACAGGAAGCGTCCCAGATTGGACACCGCTCCCACCAACGCTGTCCAACATGTATTGCTCTCTACGCCTTCTCCTTCTGGCATCAAAGTCACCTCTTCCACCCTAAACAAAACAACAAAAGAAAACAGTTCAGTTTACTTTTTCACAGCCAAAAACACTTTTACGATTGTAATCTTTTAAAGAAAGAAAATAAACTTTTGTTTCATTCACCTCCGCATGTTTATTATCATTAGGCTCAATATTCTCCTGATTATTATCCAAACTTGCCATAATATTTTCGTCTGCATTTTCCGTCGTAAGAAGCCTCCTGTAAAAGCATCAAAACACATTTATATCATCACATTAGTCAAACTTTCAACACATTCAAGATGATAATTTTCATTTTTTAAAAATCTCATTTTACCCCGAAGGTTTCGTGACGCTAGCGAGTGGAGGATTACTCGTGAGATGTGGAGAGGTAGCACTACTTTCCGAAGCGATCTTCTCCCAGTCATAAGGATCCGTTTCTTTAACACCACGACGTTTCATACAACGTTCAAAAACACCAGCAAGCATCTAAAAGATTTGCATTAAAAATTAAAATTAGTAGAAATCTTATCATTTGAAGTGATTGAAGAAATCGATTAAGATTGAAAACATGACTTTTTATTTAATATATTTTGAGTCTTACAGCATAATCCGGTTTGTCACTATATTCAAGGCTCTGGATATGATCCACATGAAAAACAAAAATGAATTGTCTTAATAAAGTCTAATTATCTGCTAAATTATTTACTTTATGTTTATTATAAATCGATTTATTACCTGGATGTGATCCAAAAATTGTCTAAAGTCTGACGGAAGGTGCTTTAGTAAAAGTCGATGGTCATACTTTTCTTTAATCAGACCAACCTGTAAGAAAAGAAATCAAATTCGAATTAGCTTTTCAGTTGAAAAAATTACAGCAAAATCTAGATTTCCACTTGACCCATTATATTTTCCTTAGACAGGCCACACAGTTCAAACTTTTTTTACATTGCTATGATCAACATAGATCGTATAAACACTCATGACAAGTGATACTTGAAAGATGACAGCAGCTTTTGCCTTCATCTACCTTTGCCTTTCACTAAAAATATCTGCTAAGGTAAGGTAACAGCCTGAGCCAAGTAAAAACTATTCGATTTCTTCCATGTGTCAGTATTTTTATCAGGTAAACTGACATAGATTTCCATATTTATGTAAGAAAAAATGGATTGGTTAGTGTCAATGAATGAACATTGATTGAATTGAGCAAGGTATTCCAACTTCTACCTAGACTAACCCCACTAACACTCATTCCCAAGTCAATAATAAATGCATTTATGTATCTAGGCGAAGGATTCTGCAAGAAAAAAGTTAGCTGAACCCACCATGACACGGCTTATGCTGACATGATGATGACCGACCGACGACCGATAGCATCAAAAAAATTTCCTTTCCGAACACAAATCTTATCAAAATTCATCATATCATTACGATATTCTTATCATGTGGAAATGCAATCAGTTCCTTTTCCTATCATTCATCACCACTTCGAGAGAGTTTTTGACATACTTTCTTCTCTCAGGAAACCTTCAAAACATTTGTCAGTTCGATCGGAAGAGGTTGTCTTTTTTACTTCTTGCTTTCTTACAACATAATTTTCGCTTTCCTTTTTGAAAAGCAACGGAAATGGGCAATTACTTTTCTTGCTTTATCGACAAAATAAACCTGCTTTTAATCTCTTTGGTGCTATCTCTGCTCTGTAATCTTCTTCTTGGATGGGAATCTTCTTCTTCGTCATAAAATCATCATCAGTCATTTCCTTTTCCTCCCATTTTTTCAACGTCATCATTATGATCCATATCATGAATGAATCATGAATCATAAAAAACTGCATTTCATGTCATGTCATGCCGAAAATTGCTGTTACACCTTTTTCTCGTCATCATCATCGTCATCTTCTCATCCTATGCAATGAGAAGTAAATGGCATGCCAGAAGCTGCAGAGCTCCAATGACTTTTATGATGACACAACAACCTGGTTTCGTAAATCTGGCAAGAGCTTTCTGAAGCTTTCTCCAAAAAATCCGCTCGACCATGCAACACTTTTTACGAGCACAGCGAAAAAGAGCCCACTTTACTCTCACATCACAACGGAAATGATAATGCTATGTGGTAGATTTATTCAAGGGAGATCTTAAACAACTTAAGAGTTATGTAATTATAGCACGCGAAGTAGTAAACGAAGGAAAAATCTTGAGAAAAAATTTACGATTTCTTTTTTTGCTGTCATTTCTCTATTCCCAAAGTTTCAATTCTTTTTTCATTCTCATCATCATCATCCCGATAATAATCCCTGCTTCAGGTGGTGAGTGGTGAAGGAAGGAAGAAAGGAAATGGAAAATAAAGCTTCAAAAATAGCAAGAGCGAATCTGACATGAAAGGAATAAAGCCAAACTAGTTTTACGTATATTTACCATTACGAAAGAGGAGATGAGATGAGCAAGCGGTAAAAGGTAAAAAGAGGAAGGAAGTAAAAAAAAACTTTCCAAACAGTTCCAACAGAAATATAAAGGGTGTGAAATGATGGATGAAAAATAGGACGAGAAAACAACTTTGACCTCTATCCTGCCTGCCACCTACTTAGCAAAGAAGAGGTTTGTAAAAAAGTGTAAGTAAAATTTTTACTTGTTTTATGATGACTGTATTGACGGCGGTGCGGTGAGAGGAGAATGATGAATCATCATCATTGATGATGATGAAACTGACTTACTTTTAAAAATGCAACGGCTATACTATGCATGAGAACCCACAGACTTTATTGCGTGAACGATTTTAAAATTATAAATAGATGATTTACTAATGTTAGTCTAAACAGCTGTCAGAATAGAACCAGACTAAATTATTAATTTGACAAGGTGAAAGGTGTATCATAGATGGCTGGAGAAAGAGGTTAGAAAATTCATTCTAAATAATCAAAATAATCTAATTTTGTCTTAAAATTGCCAAAGATGGATCTGTTATAACTGCAAATTACCTGTTCCTTGTCTTTAATTTTGCGCCACGGGAGTTGTCCATTCACGAATTCGACTAGCATGTAGAAAAGTGACCAGAGATCGTCGTGTCTTCCCATTTCCTGTAAGAAACAAAAATGATTTTGTATTTACCCTGCTATCATATCTCATTTTATTCTTTATGAACGGATGTCTACCAATATTTTGGAAATTGCAGATATTTACTGCTCTGCAGCTAATGAGGATAACGAGATAATGGACTGGTAACGGTAAGTGACTAGCAAGTAATAAAAACTCCCATCAAAACAGCACTCCCATTATCATCCTAGTTATCTTCATATCACATAAGTCAATATTATTATTATTGAAAGCTCCTTTTCATTTACCTTATTTTTATGTGCGTTTATTGAGGCGTAACGGACGGTGCCACGGAAGCCTGCAGCAGCGCGAGGTGCTCTCACTTCACCAGTTGCCGTTGTGTATTGCCTAGCCAGACCAAAATCCAACATGTAAACCTTCCGGCAAGTGTGTGGAAGTCGTCCCATGGAAAAATTCGACTAAAATGGAAGAAAAAATATTAACAAAACATTATTGATCAATAGCAAAAAGAAATTTTATCATGTCATGGTCAACTCAGCTCATGTCAGCTTAACACTCACACTTATTTGATTACTGTTTGCTTTTACTTTACTTTTTACTTTTACACCAGGAAATTCGTCAGTAAGCAAAAAAAAGCAGCAAAAAATATTTAACAGAGACAGAATAGAGAACAGGAGCATTAAAATAATGATAATGATGCGATCTTTCATGTAAGTAAAGTGAAACTTTATCAAATTATTCTTTTCTGCTTTCTGTTTGATAGATATTAATGTAAGTTTGGGTTTGCGCCACCATCATCATCATCGTCATCACGAATCGCTTCATTTTCATTTTCATTAAAAGCTAAAATTAAGATAAAAAGGTTCTCTCATGCAATAATGCTGCTTTGCTGCCTGCCAAAGCCACATCATTGTAATTTCCTTTAATTCATTATGCAAACAGTTCAAGGTAAGAGAAACGTGTGTGCTTGCCGTGTGCCTGAAATGAGCTCTTCCATTACAAAAACAAGTCCCGAAAAAAATCAGCAGCAGCAGCATAATATTCACATCCGCATCCACATCTGAGAGAAAGTACTTCATACGCTCTTTTCCATCTAACTAATCCTGAATATGAAAGGATGGATGATTTTTAGCTTCAGCTTTAGCTTTGGCAAAACAGACAAACTACGCAGAAAATCCCCACAAACAACAAAAAAGTCATTCTTCTCTTCCTAAAAGTCTAATTTATCTTTCCAGCACGACTCATTTCCAGCGCCATTTATCACCAAATAATTTTGTATTTCGAATGAAGTAGCAGCAAAAGCTTTACTTCATTTTTTCCCTAGAACTTTACAGTTCAGTTGTGCTCACGTTTACTTTCATGTAGAATTTTACAGTGTTTATACTTCATCATCATCTGTCCCACTTTACTTTAATGTTTCTTTTCTCTTCATTTCATTTACTCTCTTTTATTTCTACATAATGATAATAATAATGATCATTGCCACTAGGTTGAGGTTTCCCAGCTAATAAAGTAACTCAATCCATCTAAAAAACCCAACAGGGATCCCATAATGTTTGATGTTACATGAGAGAGAAAAAGAAAATTTTTTACTGAAAGGAGTAGGAGAAAACTGCTGCGATGCGATGGTGTGACCTGCTCTTATCTATCTCTATCTCTAACCATCAATGTAGCAATTAGCCACACATCCTTGTAAAACCTTGTGTTTCTGTATTTTTTATGTAAAAAACACACGCATCAATCGACAGCTCGTCGCAACCTAAACCTAAATGAAAATGAAATAGACACAATGAATATTGTAAGCAGGGAATAGGGAGTAGTGTGAATGGATAGAAGATATTGGACCGCGAAATGAGTTTGTTTTGCTCTTTCTTGTTCTTCATTTTCTTCTAAAACTTCAAAGAAACAAAATAAAGTAGAACTTTTGAAGTATTTTTCATCCTTCATCTAACAAAAGAGACTCTAAGCTATGAAGTCTCTTACTCGTCTATCGCCTCTCTCACGAGGAAAATTAAATTATCAAAGAAGTTTACATAAGTGTAATGTTTATCGTAAAAAACAGTCTTCTCTCTCTCTTTCTCCTTCTTTAAATTTTGACTTTGTTTTTGGCATCACATTACCAAAACCACTACACAGAGAAGTTATGTATTGGAAAGGGTGACATTCATTGACTTCGCTTATGGCTGGTTTAATATACTTCGTTTGAAGCTTTTCGTAAATAGTAGTAGCTTTTTAAGCCGTTTGCTTGCTCTTTCTTGTTATGTTGTTGCTCTAATATATTTTTACGAGTGGAAATAAGCCATCATTGAAACGAGCTTAAAATTGATGGCTCTTTTTTCTAGTCATCATAAAAATGAAGGAAGGGGACTAATTACTAATTCTAAAAAGTGTTGATGGAAGTCTTGCATGAGAGGAGAATGACGTGTGACCTTTCCTAAATTTACTAAATACTTGTTTTCAAATGAGAAATTGGGAATATTATTATTCCCACTCCTATGATAACGTTGGGCATTTCTTTTTTCCTTGTAGGTTTAAAAAATGATGTTTGCTAATTTAAAGATGATGAGACAGATAGACGCAAAGACGAGGAAAAAACGCAAAATGTGATAAATGACAATGCAACTGTAATAACTTCGAAAGAGAAGAAGGGATCATTTTGTGAAATGAAATGAGACAAATAAAATGTATGAAAAGGAAGAAGTAAGCTACGGAAACAGTCGCAGCTTTACTTTACATCCCTTTTTGCTATATTATGGCTTGAGTAGCTTGGCTTTCTCTAACTAGCAGATTCTTTATAGTACAGATATTTAGGAAAAAATGAGGTCAGAAGTGGAATAGTCATACCAAACCGAATTGCAAATGCAACCACGACGTAACAGATAGGACGAGCAGCAGCAGAAGTCAAGTCATTTCACTCACAGTTCTAACGGAGCAAGACAAGAATTCTATAATAATTCCTCTTACTTACTATTGCTACAGCAGAGAGCGGAAGAAGAAGCGAAAAAAAACACTTAGCCTAAAGCATTGCCTCCTCACGCCTCAAACCGACATCTCAAATCTCATATCAGCCAGCAGCGACCACTTACATATTACATTCTATACACTCACTCGGTCGAATTTTTTTTCTGTTCATCTTCCGCTTTTTCCTGTCACTTTTCCAAAAAATTACTTTTCTCTCTAATGGTGAATGGGTTCTCTAACCTTTTCCTCTCCACCTTTTTTTAAAAACAGAAAGAGCAGCAGCAGAAGAAGAAGGAAATAAAAAAGGCCATTCTGCCAAATGCATTGCATTGAATTGGATTGCATGGCTTGCAATAATAATATTATGTTACAAAAGGAAAGGGCCTGTCGGTCTGCTGTGTAGTTTGTCGAAGTTTGTATGTTTGTAGTATGATTCTTTAGAATTTTCTGGCTTCTTTCGTTTGACACATTTGTCTGTTTTGTTCAAAAGAACAGCAGCGGTGCAATGTAAAATGTAATCCAATGCAGATTTTTACAGATGTAGTTTGGTGCAAACATTGGGGAGCAGCATCAGCAAAAGTAAAAAAGAATTTGTGACGGGACGACATGAGATTAGCTGTCTGAAATTGTGTAAACTGTAAGCAGAAACGTGCATTGTACTTTTTTGTAATGCGCATTACGTTTATAGATATAAACTAAAATCTCAATCCATCATGAATCATTTGCACTAACTAACCAGAAGAAGAAGAAGTAGAACCTAATTATAAGAAAGAAGAAGAAAACGAAATGGTTTTTCATGCCTCTGTGATTTCCTGGCTGATTTTTACGAGACATGACCGACCGGTGGTGGTGATGGTGGTAGCGTTTATCAAGTAAAATAAATGTTTAATGGGGTAATTGTATCTGATAACGGAGCACTAAATTATGTACTTTTCAAACAATAAAAGGTTAGATGTGGTTAGATATTTTTCATTATATTTTTGGCAATTTGTTTTTAAGCTATGAAATATAACACAAAAGCGGATTTGGATTATTTACTCGAGCTCGTACTCTCTTACATTCATTATAATGGTGATAAAATTGATTCATTTTCAAAGAAAAGAGAAAAATATGTTTACATTTTTAGAAAGAAAAAGTTAATTTAGGGAGCTCCGCAACAAAAGCCATAAAATGGGATAAAAACAAGTAAGCATACGACCGAAAATGAACGCTGAATTTGAATTATTTGGTTCATGGAATTTGATATGAGGCAAATTGGACTGAAAGCTGAGAAAGATGGAAAAGCCAAAAATAGAAAGGGAGAGAAAAGCAGGAACAGATGATACGAATGCGATACAAAGAGGAAAGAAAGGAAAATAGAAAAACGAAAAACCGATACCAGCAGCAGCACCACTACCACAACTGCCACTCGGCTCCTCTGCATGGTTTCAACTTCCAAGGAAAGTAATAAATATCTTTTTGAAAATTTGTAAACAATTAGAAAAATGTTTACAAATTCATTTTTACCTTCATTTTCATTGAATTCTAGGCTGGCATGAGTGAAAACTTAAAAAGCCAAAGCGTACGTAATACATTTATACAATACTAGATTGAATGCATTCTTTTAAACTGCAAAAACAAGTTTACAATTTACATAAAACGTGAAAAAAGCGCAATATTGCTTTCAACTCTTCTGCTCTGCTGCTGCAACGCATATTTTGAGAAACAGACACTAGAATTCAAAATGAATAATGTCTGGTTTGTTTTCTCCAACTAAATCACCATTTTTGCCAAAAGTTCTCTAATGACTTTTCAGTCTGATGCGAAAAAGTTGCTGATGTTGCTGTTAATGAATTTCGTTTTCCAGCAAAACAGTAATTCACTGATTTACGTCAATTCGTTTCCATGAATCGTATAAGCAAAGCAAGTGCAAAAAAAAACTTTCCATTCATTAATGATGAACTGAACGGAACATGAGTTTCCACTTAAAAAGACTTAATAGTTTCCACGACTCCGTCAGTTTACGTTCACTTACTGGAAAAAGTAAACACAAATTAATTACCAATTTTCAAATGGACATTGAATCATCGAATCATCATCGTCGTCATCATTCTTTTTTTCTTCATCCACTTATTCTTTTTTTTATATTATTTTTGTCTGTGATCATGATCAATTCAAGGAGCATATTATAATTATTCCTCTCTCCACTCACTCCACATCCCCAAGCATAAAAATGTTCATCTTGTTTCTGTCTCGCTGTCAATTCCAATTCAGTTGTTCCATCTCCATTTTACTCTCGAGTATTCTATTTTCTCTCTTTCTCTCTTTCTACCATGTTTACACTGTGTCATTACTCTTGGCCTACTTTCCCCGTCAATATATACTTCAACTTTTAAGGTTGAATTCACAAATGACTTGATTCATACGTTTTCTATTTTAGTTTTTATTCTCCTTTTTTTAACTTGTCATCTCCATCCATTCCGAAGAACTAAACATTACACCGGTAGAATATGAAATCAGGTTTTTTCTGTCTTGTTCTCTCTCCTCTCTAGAGTAGAATACATTACAAATGTACAGAAATACTCTCGTGGAAAATACTCGAACTCGAATAAATAATATTTTTTATTTATACCAAAAAAAAACTACTTTATCAAAACGAACACCTACGCATAAAATTTTCACTTCATTTGAGCATAGATACACTTTCATCTACTTCTCTCTGTCTCTGTAAATATATGCTAATGAGTATACGTATTACTACCTATCTACATGAAATTCTGCTTGTTTTTTCTGTACTAGTGAAATGAAGTGAATCTCCCTCACTCTCGTATTTATGTATGTGATGAGGTCAAATAGTCCTGTGGGACTCCTTCCTGAGATCTAGTAAGATGAAAAGGAAGAAGGAGGGCCAGCTAGTCTCTTGCTCGTAGTAGTACTTAATCTTTTATGTGAAAGGGTAATAACAAGTAAGACATAGCTCATGTTATTATTTCACTTCACTTACTTTCTCTCTCTCTCTTTTACTTCCTCTATTAAAGTAAGTCTGTAGTTCTATGTATCCCTTTTTTTCTTCGTATGTGCATACTTAAGTAAGTAAGTAATAAAGTTATCAGAGAAGAAAAAGACGAATACGAAGAGTAAACTTACAACAAGTTTACACACAACATTAAAGATAATATTCTGTCTGGTGGTAGTACTAGTCCACCAAACAAACCATCCATATAAGAAAAAGGCGGAGAAAAAGGAAAGCATAACCGTAGCATAACATAACAAATCATCAATCATTTTTTCTTCTTTCTTCTTTTACGTTCGCTCATTTCACTTGAAAAAGTTTTTGAATTAAAAAGTATTTCAATGCGTGCCAGTGCCAAGAAGACTATGCTAAAAAGCTTCAGGTTCTGTTCGTTCGTGTATTAGAAAATAAAACTTGGAAAGCAGAAGAAAGAAGGAAGGCTAAGAAATGATAATGACATGAATGAAATGAAATGAAGCAATTTAAGATGGACTGACTATATCGTAAGACGTAAGCGAGAGTTAGACTGAACAAACAAAAATACGATTAAAGCCAAAATGCGATAATATTTTTCTATTTTCTATTCAAATTCAATTCATTCGTATCGAGGAGGAAACTTGGTAAGAGATTTTTATAGTGAATCGTAATGGTTTTATTGATAGTGATGATTTCTAAAAAAATCTATAAATTTTCTCTAAAGTCTAGCAGCTCAAGATTCGCCTTCAAACTTTCCTTTGAAACATGTGGGTGAGCTCTTGTGTTTGCTCGTATGACAGATGCCCTTCACCAGGCTAAATATTTATAAGTTTTTCATTCAAATTAGATTATATTTAAGTATATTTGCAAGCAAAATATTACGTATGCAAGCATATCACTTGGTTGGAAAGTAAATGGTGCGGAGGAAGACGTAGAAGAAAAAAGTGGCGTAATGTTATGCTAGTGTGATAGTAAATAGCATTTTTATAAGGAGCAAATGAATGGTAATGGAAGTGAAAATGAGGGAGGGATGGGAGTAGAGAGAGAAGAGCGTACTATCATTCCATTGCATTAGACGTAGACATTTTTTTAATATGAAAGTTTGTATGTAAATAGGTATTAAAGTAAACGCTTAATCCAAATATTGTTGGGCTATTTCAAGATTGATGAAGACAGATTTACGAGAATGAGCCTTCTCCTCGTCTCTCTCTCTGGGTTATTTAAGAATTGGATTTGAATTTGAATTTCTTTAGTGAAGTAATAACCTTCTTCCTCCTTCACTTTCACTCGGCTGACACAAATTCAATATCCAATCATGTCTCTTGAGCTCTCGAGTAAAGAAAAGGGAAGAATCGACATTCGATAACTCGACATTATCAACATCGTCGTGTGGTTTTTATAAAAACAGAGATAAAAATCGTTTTATAACAGATTATTAAATTATTTCCCTAAACATTTTATAAGTGTGCCTATTTTTTCCCTCTTCTTTCCTCCTCCGATTTTTATGGTTGGTTGTAAATAAAGCTATGAAGCTCTCTTTATGAATAGTCTGAGCATGCACGGCATGGCATGGCAGTAGCCTAAAGACCTAAATAGTTCTTTAAGCTTTCCCAATTTCAAATAAAAATCGTAGTAAATTAATTGTTTAAAAATAAAAATAGTAACCTACACCGTGTATGTCATTTTACTACTTTTCTTCTTCTCCTACTACTGTTCTGTCCCCATTCCCTCTAAAACTAAAACTTAATTGTTTTATTTTTATGAAGAAGCATAGCATTCAGCATAACATGCGCCTTGTTTTCATTCTGCATTTTTTTCTTCTTGGTAATAAAATTAATTGGCTGCTGACAATACGGAATCAGATTAAATTATTGTTTCCTTCCAAGATGGAGGAGGAGAAGAAGAAAAATACTGTGTTTGCCAGAGAAAAAGTAGGACTGATTCGATTTGATCACAACCGATTTGTAACAGAGCTTGAATCGAGTCTGAGTTGAGTGAGTGACAGTTAATAAAAAACGAGTAGACAAGGAATTCATTGTACGCATTTTGTAACGCAGTAGTAGTAGTAGTGTAGCGTTCAATCAAGAATAGAATCTATTGAAATAGCTCCCACCTACAAAAACTGTTTCTAGAAGTGTCTATTTCACTATTTAATCTTTGCCATGATGATAGTGCGAATTGGAGTTTTTTGTAACAAAACAAAAGATAAGATAAGCTACGCACTATTCAGATAACCAAAATATTACTTTGTATATTTGTAATGCTATTTTATACTGGTCAATAGTGGAAGTAGTGCGGGTTCTCTGCACCTTCATCAATAATGCTCTGATTTTCCAAAGTAGATTAATACCAGCGCTGGTGTCAAGTGGAGCTATCATTGGTTGTAGATGCAACCAAAATATAACTGAAACGTAAACTAAAACAAACTCGTAAAAATCGGCAAAATATCATAAACATTTTGCATCTCATCTGTATCCAAATTCATGCACAAATAATACAAACATGACTGTAAGAATGTCCGGAAAAGTGGTTTTAAAAATAAACACAGCCTTCTTCCCCCATTTTTTTCTCGTTTTATGTGGGGATCATCAACAAGTCTAAAAAACGCTAGATGAAAATATCTAAAACGGCTTAAAACGAGTAACGTGATGATGATGATTATGTTTAGATAAGAAAAATTTTGCAAACTAGAAGCGTAGCAGCAGGAGCTGAAGATACTCCGTTAAAAAGGTGGTTATAGCGTGTCTGCGTACAACAACATAACAGTATCTCTTCTTGCCTTTCGTAAATCAGCAAAACTAATGCAGAGAAAGATAAGATAAAAAGATACATTTTTCTTTCTAAAATGCTAATTTTGGAAAGTAAAGTTTCTCTAAAACGTTTTTTTGCTATACATTTTTTTCTTCAAGTTTGCTTTACTTTTCTTCAGTTTCATTAGCAAAGTCAGGTTACACTTCTTCGTCCCTTCGTTCTCTCTCTGTTTCAGAAAAAAACAAAAGATAAGAAGGAAAAATATTTCACGTAAAATATTATATTTCCTTTGTTTGAAAAACAAGCGTGGAAGATTATTTTTTACTGAAGTAAAAGCCGCAACGTACGTAAATTGTAGTTGAAAATGCTTTTAAAGTTCTTCTGTGCATTGTCTAACTTTGTTCTTTCATGTCATTCTCATCCTCTCCTTCACAACTCGCGTCATTGTCTTTGTCATATGTTATTGTCATTGGCAAAGCTACTACACGTACATGTAGGTATTTCTCAATATATTTTACTTGTTTTTCAGGAAAACATTTACTTCAGCAGTAGACTTGCTTGTAGGTTTAAGTATAAAGAATACCTTGAGATTGTCAGAAAACGCTACTTCTGTTAACCATTTAAATTCCTATAAATCCTTCTCCGACTCAATTTACCCACGCTATTTTACCCTAGAGTAAATAAAATCTAATAATTGCATTGCAGTCAACAAAAAAACCTTAAGTAAAAAAGCTAATTTAGTAATTCTTAAATTACTCCCGCTTTAAAACCTTCTCGTGGCATGGCGGTGGAATGGAGAGTAGAGAGACAGTGACAATGTAAGAGTCTTCGTCGTTTCTTCATCGTTAAATCGTCATCTTTTTTGTGAAAAATCGCAATTCGTCTTATCTATAATGAACATGACGTTGTTAGAAACGGCAGCAGGTTGACAAAGTGCCAACCATTTTTCCCTTTTGATGGCGACGGCGACAGCAGCAGTGCATTATCAGCGGTTTCAGTGGTGCGTTGCATGTTGATGCTCTGTGGAGTCTGGCTATAGCTTACCTTTGCAAGAAAAAGATTATTTTTTCAAAAAATCAATAACCCGTCTTATTCCTTACATTTTGTCTGAGAGCAGACTAAATCTTTTCTTTTACTTTTTCTTACAAAAACAACAGTTTTACGGAAAATCCTAATTTAATTTTAACGTACTTTATGGAACGGAACGGCTCCGGTCTTACTCCAGCTGCTTTCTTTTCTTGCGCTTATTAGTATTATTTCTTCACGAATTCGACTAACTTCTGTTGAATGAAGTAATTATTCAAGCGTTATAAGCAAGATCACCTACCATACGAAGATATCTAGTAATAAACTTACATGCACAATTAACCATTCACCACTAACGAGAAAATGAACAGTACAGAGAACGGTACCTACTACTTCGTCCATTCTACTGTGTCTTTCCAACAAAAGAAAACTTTAGAATTGGAACCAAGGCTGGTTTTAACCCTCGGGTTTTGATGTTAAAACCCAGTGGGTCGGGTATTAATGGGTTTTATGAGGTTTATCGGATTTAATTGGGCACATGGGTTTTAACTATCCTACAATGTATAAGCCTCCACAAGTTTGAACAGGTTGAGTTTTGAAGGCTCAATGTAGGAGCAGAATAATGAAACCAAATTTATAGATTAAAGTTGTTCCTCAATTAAATTTAAAGCAAAAGTTTAAGGTTTTCTCCGTTTTTATACTTTCTGTGCTCTAAATTACAATTATTTAGTCAAAATTGATAAAATTTAAATTTTTTTTGTTTTTACCCACTAAGGAGTTAAAACCCACCGAAATTTTAGGTGGGCTGGGCCCATTAAAACCCGTATTAATACATAAAACCCACCAGTTAATTTTACCCGGCTTGCCAGCCTTGCAAATGATGTTAACAGCCAAACGTGGCATCATATCGACTCGTAGCAAATAGTTGATTTCTCCTACACATTTGTTAGGGATATATACTTTACTTTACTGTCGTAGTCGTAGTTTTATATTGCTGCCTTTGGAGTTTTGGTGGGCTGTATATTTTTCTGGGTTTCGGTTTCGTTTAATTTAGAAAACTTTGCATTACGTGTTTTTGCGCTACCAATATTAAGTACCAACATATAACCAGCAGCAGCACCACCTCTTCAACCAACAATATATTTCTCGTTCTTTCTATTCTATATTATAATGCTACGTATATATAACCAACCGATAGTTATATATAATTTTTCATCTATACGAGCGCTTTGCGTGTACATATTTTGATGATAATATAATAAATATGATGATGATGTTGATGTGCAGAAATAGGGGAAATTTCTTTGTTTGCTGGTGTAAGCAATATATATTACATAATATATACGCATCAAGTAATAATTAATTATATTATCTTATCCTTTCATTTTTGTTGCCGTGTGGGGAAAATTTAGCAACGTGACAATAAAATTAGGGTTTTTTAAAATAGTTTATTGACTACTAATGAGTTTGATAAGGTACTACCTCTAAGCGAGGTTAATGCGACTTTTTATGAGGATTCGAGGATATTTGCCATCATATAGATTCAAGAAACTTAAAGTTAACTTTTCAAAGTAATTTATTTAATCCTATCCTTCCTTAACTTTTACCTGCAAAAACAGGTTTTCAGATTTAATAAATGTTGGTCATAATTTCTAGCAAAAGCAAGAATCTACAATTTCATTTACCGGAAATACGTAGAAACAGGAACCTACAAACCTACATGCAAATATTATTATTGATTCTGACGATTCTGTATTAAACTATCATTTAGAAAGACAAATCCTAACCAAAGACATTCATAATCAATATATGCAATAATATGCAAAAGTAAACATTTTTGTCACAACCTTTCTATCTATCAACAATAAAAACATCAATCAAATGGAACAATAAAATAAATTAAAACAGCAGATTGGTTAAAATGATTGGTTGATATATTTCATTTCTTATGTACTTAAATTAAATTTCATTACCTACTACTGTGCTTTGCACCACTCGTACTAGACAAGAGTTTACGAAAAGAGACAATTTTATTTCCAGATATGAGAAAGGCGAAGTACCTTTTGCAATATTCCAGTCTTGAGTGTTAGATTTTTGATGGGGACTTAAAAGAAACGCTGGAACTGGAACAATACTGTGTTTCTGTATTGACAGGATAAAAGTAAAAACTTCCAAACATTAGGTCTGATGTAAATAAAAGTAAATATTCATGGAATGGCTTCATAGGGCTAGGATGGGGCTAGGAGGAGCAAAGCAAACACTTTTATTACCGAACATTGAATAAAATATCAAACAATTTATTCATTTTAAAAGCAAAATAATTGGGATTTCAGCGTTCCCTATCAGCATTTTTCTGGAGTCTATCTGTAAGCATGGGAAGGACAATTTGCAATAAAATATTGGTAAAAGC
>JAHZNJ010001513.1:0-10436 GCA_027744475.1 Lepidocyrtus cf. sotoi NNG-2020 | reverse complement strand
CGTTGCTGTGCTTGTTGGTTTTCCATTTATTCCATCGCAGTCATTGCCACCCTCACCCGCTTTCACTTCAGCTTTCAAGTCAACCAAAGTTAAACACAAAAAGCAGCAGCCTTTTGTATCGAATTTCAATTTCCTCTCTAACTTTTCTTTTTTACTCTTTGCTGCTATTTCCGTTGCCATTTTAAACTGTCCAAAAGCCTTCTATTTTCCAACTGTAATTATTGCAGAAATTTGCAGAATGTATAACGAATAAAATAAAATAATTGCAATAATTATTTAAATTTAAAAAGCTATTAAATTAAATTTAATTTAAATTTAAATTTAAAGAGTTATGATGCTGTAGAAATCATCTGGTTTGAATTCTATTTGTTTTTGTTCTGTCCTCGCAACATGTACCACTCTGCCCCAAAATGGGATAATAATTTAATATTCCATGTCATGTCATGTCTATCTTTCTTCTACAAAGCCGATATAAGTCAAAGTTTAGTGTGCCTTTGTTTTTGTTTGATGCCTGAAGTTGCGAAGAACTTAATAAGCAATAATATTTATTATTGTTTGAATTTAAAATATACGTAAGTGTTTTATTAAACAATCTTGCACGATGGAAAGGGTCACCGCTTTCATTTTTTATATCAATTTATTTAAATACTGACTGATTCATTCTGTGACTAATTAATTATTGTCTTCCCTGATGAAATCACCAATGCTTAACTCAATATAATAATATTAATATTCAACGATCATTATAATTATAACGTAACATACATATCCCATAATGTTTTACATAAGTGCGTCAAGTGCGAAGTAGTTAAAGATTATCAATTATCAGTAGTTAATGTCAGCAGAATCTTTGGCACGACTTTTGACAATGCAACAAAACCCATCCCCATCATCCAACGTCATCATCATCATCCTACGACCATATAGTTCGGTCAATGTCCGTGACTTTGATGCGAGAGAAAGTAAATTGGTAGATGCTTGTATGAACATGTAACGCGAATGAAATACAACGTACTACATCAGAATTTGGTAATATAAGAAGAAGGTGGGATTTATTGAACATATTTATTGTTTGAAAGTGGACAGAAAACTTGTTAAACAGTTGGAACATTCGGGTTTGCTGACCACCGCTGATGTAGCTGGAGCACCCTCCAATTCTCCCAATCGAACCTCATTGATAAAGTCGTGACATACTCCAATTAATGACAATTTTGACGTTAACGAAAGGTCTAACATTTTCTCGAGTTGCGGTGGAGACCGTCCAATTACACCCCATGATGCTCTAAAGAAATGATAATTGTTAATCTAGTTAGTCAAAATGTCGTATATTTAAATAAATAGTTTACCCAGTAAAACGAATGATGAGAGGAAGATTTTCAATCAAGCCTTCAACAATTCCAACATTTGTCTTTGTGGGATGAATTTGTCGAGTGGTCTCCAATTCCTTTAAGCGATAGTAGCGCAAACGAACCAGAGTCATAAAGATGAAAACCAAATCCAATTGAGTTTTAATTGTTATTGGACAATCTGCAAACGTTGCAGAGGTGATGACTCCATGATTTAGAGATTCCACCCAATAATTCAAAAGACTGTACATGTATCGAGAATATGACTGCCAATGAGAAATTGCTTGAAATTCAGCAGGTTTGGAGTTTGACAGTTGTTCAAATTCGGTCTTCATTTGCGTGCTTATGTCAGCCAACCAGTTTTTCTCGGAAATGTTGCCAAATTTTGTTATAAGACTTTGATGCTCGTTTTCAAATAATTTAGATAATGTAATGCCAGACCCTGGACTAAAGTCACAGAGATCTTCGATCCAACGACTTGCCATGATGAAGCCGTAATAAAGACTGAGAAACTACATGAAAGGGTTGGTCTTTATATACAGGTTTATTTTATTCTAGAATAAAAATGACAAACACGTTTTTCATTGCTTAACGGATTAATAAAGCTAAAGCTATTTACAATACGTTTAAGTGAGTAACCATTAATTCTGTAAAAGATGAAATAAAGCAGATATACTCCACAAGTGGAAGATAATGGGTGTTGTAGAGAATGTCTGTTAAAACTGGTAACTATCAAAGGAAACGTGTTAAGCCCATAATAGTTAGGATGATTTCCAAAGGAGTCAAAAAATTCTACATGACATTTTAAATTATTTTTAACATAAAACAGAACCCAGTGTCCAATTTGCCTACTAATTTTACAATAACAGATAATAAAAGTATGTTTTTTACAAAGTACAATATTGGAAAAATCTTTGTCAGTTACAATAAACAGATTCACTAAAGATTCTTTATTTTTTAACAACTTAAGTGCCAATTGTTCTAAAGTGAAATTGTCCATCACTAATGATAATGTTCGAAAGAAATATTGCGTTGTGAATCCACCCCCAAAACCCCTTGAAATTGTCCGTAAACGAGCGCGTGAATGTTTCTTGTCGTTGCCGTATGAAATCGAATCTCAATTTTTAATGATCCAACACGCTCTGGGTTAAAACGGTTACCAAGGTTGCTGTTTTGCAAGTCAAAGACTATAAAAAAGTTGCCTTTTAAATATTCCTTAAGCTCAATGGAACTCCCAAGTGTCGGGTTAGCAACTGCTCCCATTAACGTGTGATAAGCTAATAGGTATTTTCCGTTAGAAGTATCAATATCGATCGACCTATAAATAACTGATTCGTTGTCAATGGTTATACTGATATTAGCAATTCCAAATGAGTCAAAGTAATAGGGATCCAAATTAAGAGCTCCGTTAAAGGCCTGTGAGTCCACTAATCCAACTACGCACAGTTCTGGTAGTTTTCCACTCCAAACCGCTTGTGATACAAAGTCTAGAGTTCCACTTGAGATTGCAAATGGCTTTAGATCATGATATCTCAACGGATAAAGAGCTCGATGTCCTTGGCGAAGCTGTTCAGCTTGGTTTTTAGCGATTTCAGGATTAACTAGTACTCGGCACGGGTGAAAGATGGCGTCGACCAACTCTAAAGTTGTATTAAACGGATTGTGAACGGTATCTGCGTGTGTTTGTAAAACAAATAAATCACTAGTTCTGCGTAAACGAAGTCTTATTTCACTGCCTGGTAAAAGAAGGCGTTTCTGTTGAAATAAAGATTCTGCAGGCCGTCCAATCACTTCAAAGTAATGTTTGGTACTGTAACCTCCTCCGGTGGTCGCCTTGTATCGTCTATAGGAGCCAAAACTTTCGTCGTGGTTCGTTTCAAAATCTGACTGAGCAGGTCCGCCCATACAAAATTCTTCGGTTAGCAAATGATCTTTCCCATTTGCATTCGTTGAGAGATATTTTTGTAGGTATGCTTTGTATGCGTAGGAAGAGCTTGAGCGAGATACAAGCTGTCCGTTTAGAAACAATTCACACGTTTCCCAAAGACTGTCAAATAGAAGATTGATGGGTGCTACGAAAGCGTTTACGGATGCAGCAGTTCCGTCTTTTTTGTTGATTCGTAAACGACAATACAGGAAACTCTTACTTAAATCAATATAGTGAAGGAAATCTTGTCCTAAATTGAATTCCACTGGGGCGGTTCTTTCGCGTAGTGAGTAGGTGGGGAATACAGAGCCGTAGTTGGTGGAGACCACACTTAAATCCGTAGGGGGTAATTTAAATAAATCAAGTTGAGAATTGAAGGCGGGGCTTGACCCTTTGATAGTGCTTAGCTGATCCATGATAATGTGTTCTTCTTCTTCTTTGCAGCGGGTTTACGTTTAATACAACTTTTAGGCTTTTTGGGTTTAGTTTTTGGCGGTTTTCGTTTTCCACCACCAGCAACTTTATTTGGGGATTTTCCGCGTCCAATCGCGACTGGTTTTCGTTTTGGCTTTGGCTTTGACTTGGGCTTGACTTTTGGCTTTGGTTTAGATTTTGGCTTGTAGTTTGGTCTTCTCTTTTTGCCTGCTTGTGAACTACTGGTAATACCTTTCTTTGTCAAGGGTATTAAGTAGTTTGGTTCCATTGGAGCCAGTCCTGAGGTACCATTCATCATCCCGTTCCCAACAACTGTGTGGTCGTCGTCTATTGGATAAGGTTTCTGCGAGGGCGGAGCCAAGTGGCAGCCTTCGTCATTGCAAACAACATCCCTCATAATGTTGTTCGGCGAAAAATTAACTGGGCTCGTGTTAATAAATGCGGAGCTGTGGGGAGTCTTTCACCGTTCGAGTCAACCAACTGTAATTTAATTACTCTTAAATTCTGTTGGTCGAATGGTAGATAAATAATTTTATCAAACACTGCTGAAATATTTGGACTATTATTTGGACAAATGACTGTTTGCAAAACTGGTAGTTGGGTACTGCCAAAATATTGGGAGTCGACAACGTTGCTACAAACGTAGACACACTTAAAATTATTGTCGAATTTAAGGCGTTTAGATGGTGGTGATGATGGAGGCTGGTTGTTTGTGTCCTCACTCAACGGCTGCTTTTGCACGACTGGTGGGCGTACCAAACTGGTAATGTGTGGAGGGGTTGGATTAACAACTGAAACGCAACGAGCGAGCCAGATATCGTTGTTGTTGTTGTTGTTGTTGTTGTTGTTGTTGTTGTTGGGTCTGTGGTTTTAATGTCTGACGCAATTTCGTCATCATCATCATCATCATCAATGCTTCTATGTGGAGGACTAGGTGGTAGTGATGATGATGGGTGCGTTGGCGGTGGCGATGATGATGGTGGTGGTGGCGGTGGCGGCGATGATGATGGTGGCGGTCTATCGATTGGATTGGGGTTTGGGTTCAACGTTTCACTAGCAACAGGATCTGTGATAGGAGTACTCGGTAATGGCTTCTCATCTCTAGCTTTATCCTGATTTACGTCATCATCATTTTCATTAGGTGGTACATACTTGCCAAATTCTGCTTCTATTTCAGCATCAGTTGAAATTTGATCTTTTGGGAATGGATGTTTATTTGGATAGCCGTAAAAAATTGTTTGCTCTGGTTGACCAATCAAAGTATTTAATTTAGCTCCCAAATAAAGTCTGGTATTTTCTGAATACACTCTTACGTCAATAGTAGGACTCTCAAGATTGCTGTCGTCAACATGTTCTGCAACTTGGTAACCAAACGTTCTTATCTGCCCAAATACTCGAGTGATTATGCTATCCCCTTTTAGGGATTTTTTAAGCTGATCCAATTCATGCTCATGAGGTTTCCAATAGTTTTGCTGTAGCCAAAATGGGGACGATGAACCAGCATATTTGACATTATCAAAAAGATTTTGGGCGTAGTGTTTTCCAGGATACCAGCTTGAATTGCTAAACCCAAGAGCGATAGCCAAGTCAGCAGGAATTTGAAAAAATTCATTTTCAATGTTGCTTTTCACAAATGTAATTACCACCCTATCTTGTTCAATGTTAAACTTAAACCTCTCGTTAGGATGCTGGGCGGCGACAGCTTTGACAAATTCTGGCACTGTGGATCCTACTTTGTCTTGCTCAAAGGATTCTCCTTGTAATGTATAAATCACAATAACGTTCTCTCTTGCTGCTAAATCAAAAAATCCGTCATCACTGATTGGTTGATCACCCTGGGCCAATTCTTCTTCTTCTTCTTCTTGCTTTCGCTTGTCTGGTAACTCAAAGTACAGCTGGGATAGTCCAACTTCGTAGTCACCAGGTTCTAAGGTAAGTGGTTTCCATAGAACTGTTGCAAAGTCACTACTACAGTTGCTTGGAAACTCTGATTTGGAGCGTATGTCATCGCTGAGAAGCGATACCGTGAATGCTCTTACATCTTCCATTATATAGCTTCTTCGTCAATCAATTCAAGCTCCTGGGAGTAATAATGACCAGCCAATTCTTCACCGTGTAAATCCTCTAACGTATACGTGTAGACTGGAATAGATTTAACTACTCTTTTGATACGAAACGCTTCCGTGGACCAATTTTGAGTGTAGCCCTTCTCAAATATTCCTTTAAAACGACTAACCCTGACTAGCTGTTTAGGATAAAACATCTGCTTTGCTTTCGGCAGATCCACTAAATGCTGGTAAAGATGTACCATTACTTCTCCTTCGTTAGCTTTGTTAACGGTTGCAGGAGACCGACCGATCGAACGATGAAAAGTAGTATTTAATGTTCTAGTCAACACGGGGAGGATATCCAGCCACTTTCTGTCACCTCTTTCTGTAAATACTCTAGCAAGTTGTTGCTTTAATTGTCCAATCTTGCGTTCAGCAACGTTTGCTTTAGTTTTGCTGTGTGTAGAGTACAGTTTGATGTTGTACTTTTTTAAAAGCGCTTTAAATTTTGAATTCCAAAACTCCAATCCCGAATCTGTCCAGCAAAGTTTCGGCTTTCTTTTTGTCGATTTAAAAATTGTTTTCATTCCATCCACTACAGATGTCGCTGATTTATTTTTAAGTGGAGCGCACCATAAATATTTTGAAAAATTGTCTACGCACAACAAAATAAACTTAAACCCTCTATTTTGTCTACTGTATTGCTGGTAATCAATGAGATCTAACGACCAACTGTAGTCAATACTTGTTACAAATACTTTTCGTCGTCTAAACTTTCGACGTATCAGGAGCATGCAATGTAAACGTTTTTATTTTCGATAAATTCGTTTTTACTTGCTCAATATCTTTTAGTTTTTTATTTTTCCAAAATCCGTGAAAAGCTGAAAAGCTCCCAGGTGTATGAGCGTTTAACCACTGTCGTTTTACGTATTGTGACTGCATTGCTATTGAGAGTGTTTAAAGTATCGTAAATCTAATTTTGCTATCCTGGAGTGGTATGACGTTGGTAGTAACTGTGCTAGCTCTGTATATGTTTTGTGTTCTTTCTTTGGGGGTAACTTGTTTAGTAGCACATATTCTATAAAGCTGTACATGTTGCAGGTTACCCCGTCAATCCCGCTGAAGTTTCCTTGTTCATCCCAAACCAGCTTGCTACAAGTTTTTTGCAATTTTTGCAAAATAAGCTTGGCTTGTTCTTGCTCTTGTTCTGAAAGAAGCGTCAACCGCTCAACTAACAAGTTTTTGCCTACTAATCGCTCGTATTCCGTGAGAGGGAGCACTTTGTACATGAATTTAGACTCCATGATTTATACACACGAAGATACACAAAGAAAGGCAGTTTCTAAAACATTGCAAACGGCGTAACACAGAAATGGTCTTACAACACAAAAGTACTTGGATAGTATTTTTCTAACTTTACTTGTTTCAGAGCTTTTCAGCTTTACCAGCTTTCTTACTAATCTTTTTAAGCTTGGACTTGGTTTAACGTCTTCTGGTGGTGGGTCGTGAGCGTAAAGCTTTACAAGCTTTATAACTGCTGAAAGTTGAGTTGGTAATGCGCCTTTTAGCAAATCTTCAGCCTCCTCTTGAGTTGAACAAGTAGCTAATTGCTGTAGAAAATCTTGATACTCTACTACATAGCTTCTATCCTGTACTCGTCCCATCCTCTTTTGCTAGTGAAGGCGGAACATAGATGACTAACTCTGATGAAGGGAAGATAGAACTACGCAGACGGTATTTAGGCGTACTATTATTATGTAAATCCACAAAGAGATATTTATACTTTCCTCTTGTCGCATCCTCAAAAGCTTGCACAAGAAATTTGGGGTTAGCTGGCAACATCTGTCTACCTAATGTTAGAATTTGAAATGAATCTCTTGGAGACGAAAAGATCGCCATATATTTAGTATTAAGAGAGACACAACGGAGATTTTTAGCGTACAATTGCTGGAGCAAAACTATGACTGAGGTTTTGTGATGATGCGACTTTACCGTGAACCATTCTGTTAAATACTGATTACTTTCTGTACTATTGCTAAACTCTAGCATTAAGTCATCAAATATAATTAACAGTTTTAAATCTCTATTTAAATAATCGTCTATTACTTCTTTGTTTTTTGTAAATATAATGTCTGGTTCTGTCTTGGCAAAGGCGTTAAATTTTTCCTGGTCTTCACGGTATACGTATATAATTTTATCTATATGCTCGTTGATGATCTCATGTCTTCTTCTAATAACTTCCAAAACAAGGGATGACTTGCCAAAGCCTGAGGGGCCGTAGATACCAAAGGTAAAAGGAAATTTTAAACGAAAATCTTCTACATTAGACTCCATGTTGCTGTTGCTGCTGCTGCTGCTGATATGATTGTATTTCGTAATGGCCATGGGCAAGTGTATCTATACCATTAGCTAAAACGTATCGGCGAACATCTGAATTTGTTAAGCCCAATTTACAGTACGATATTACGTTGAGCTGACAATTTGTTGCTCTGATAGCTCGAGCTTTAAAATAAATGACGTCATTATTCAATAAAACGTTTCTAAATACTTCGTGAGGAATTTTGCGAGCAACTTTATCTGGCATTCCTTTATTTTTGATGTGATTTAAACACCTACTACACTCCGAAGCAGCACTATCCATAGAATCGTTGCGACAAATTGGACAAAGCAATAAAATACTGTAAGATTTTCCCTTTAATGCTATTATCTCTCGCATATCGACATATTCCAGCTTTAGTTTTCCAACTACTCCTTTATTATGGTCGGAGAATAATGGATGATCTTTGGGAAGGTTAGAAAAATCAAATGCATCCTTGATGGATAAAAGATCTTGTATCAACGTGTTTGCAGGATCCTTGAAGAGCAAACAAAAACTGTCCGTATCTGTTGAAAAGAAAATTAGTCAATTACAATCTCTCTTTCTCTCTCTCTCTTTCTCTCTCTCTCTCTCTAATACAATTTAAAAGCTTAAAAATTAAATTACCAGTGTAAAGATTACGAACTCTTGAGCCAAACTTTTTAACAATGACGTCATAATATGTGGAATAAACTAGAAGCTTAGAAAGTTCCAGTACAGAAAATCCAACAAACAGAGGCTTATTCACAAACACACTCTCCCCACCCATAAAGAAGAGAGACACATCTTCATTAATAATCTTTAAACTCTTGAAATTATGGTCAGCAAGATACTTCAAAGCATCAATTCTATTTGTAACAAATCGAGTAATTGTTTTTGGACGAATTTGAAGGCACATTCCAAATAGACCGTTTACTTGTAGTTTAAACAAGTTCTTTCCAAATGGGTCTGTTGCCATCTGTCTGAGACGAATGTTTTTCTCTACAAAGCTTTTAAAAAATGGCTTTTCAACGAACGTAAATGCGCGGTGCACTTTTAGTAGTTTTAGTTTATGACGAAGGTAAAATTGTAGTAGTCTAAAATGAACGCAATACTTGGTTTTATTATAGAACGTAAGCATTAGTTTTTCAGATGCAAAAGGATTCGTTATGTGTTTTTCATGCACATCCAACAAGTTCTGCTGATATGAGGAAAGTTCAGATTTGTCAATTTTGGTCTTGTGTGGAGCCATAGGCAACCAGTTATGTTCGTTGTGGGTTGTGACGTCTTCATAAGAAAGATCTACTTCAAATATGTATCCACGGCCAGCACCGACAGGCAGACTAAGAATTTTTTCAACTGTCATGGTAGCAAGCTCCTCCTCACTCAACCATTCGTATTTCGAGTGGGGCAAGTCGTCCAGCAAGGCAAAAGCGTACAATTGATTGAAATCCAAGAAAAGCAAATCCTGACGCTGATCTGGAGATTCTACAACATCTCCAAGTCTTTCACTGCACGCTCTAGCTAATCTGGTCGTCACATAGCATAATCCTCCTCGTATTTGGTCTTTTACCATCTGAATTTGATCCAAGTCAGATGGGAACTCCCATCTTGGATCCTCGTGAAGCATAGCGGATTTATAACTGTATCCTGGAATCGAATATGAGTAGCAAGGGGAAATCTGAAAGGTTTCCATACAAAATTTAATAAAATACTCGAATACACAGCTAAGAAGAACCACGTCCGTTTTTAGATACAAACACAAATACTGTTCGAATGTATTGCATTCAAATTTATTCCACACGGCGAGCGCATGTTGGTACTGCTCCACAGTTAACACTCTATCATTTAGCTTGTCATTAAATGCCTCAATAGGTGGCAGTTGTGTTAGCTTAAATTTTTCTCTAGAGTCCATAAATTCATAAGGGAAGTGCTGTTTCAGAAGCAATAAACTCGTGTCGGGATGATTGTCAAACGCTGCAAACATATTGTCAAATCTGTTCATTTCTTCAACACTGCCTCCTCCTTTAAGCATATCCACTAATTTTTCCAAACTTGCATTAAGGAAGGCACATGTATCCAAGAAGCGTAGTGATCCTATTGAAAACGAGAGTATTTGCTCAGTATTACGTGAAATTATCTCCACATCTTGCTGGACGTTTGCTGACAATGCTTGTATGATAAATAAAAAATCAAAACCAGAGCCAAATTGAGCAAAGATGGGAATAACAGCTTGTTGCTTAAGTTTTAAGTTACACGTCTGACACAGAATAGCAATCTTTTTATCATCGTCAGATGAGGGATTTGGGAAGTGGAGGTGGTGCATAACCTTCAAACGTTTTAGA
>JAHZNJ010001511.1:0-15697 GCA_027744475.1 Lepidocyrtus cf. sotoi NNG-2020 | reverse complement strand
GAGTTTAGGACCGATGCCGGCCGGACAGTTGCCGGCCAACCTAAATTTTTAATGAACGCCCCTTTTTGTTGAAGCTTTCACCAAATCATTCAAAAGCGCTTTCACCAAATCACTCAAAAGCGCTTTCACCAAATCACTCAAAAGCGCTTTCACCAAATCATTTAAAAGCGCTTTCACCAATATCACTTTGTAAGAGCTTTCACCAAACAAGTTAAAAATGGGCTTTCACCAATTCGAATCAAAAGAGCTTTCACCAAACTAACGTTAGCACAAGCTTAGGTTAGGGCTCTTCGAGCCCTAACCCAAGCTTGGTCTAACGTTACCGAACCCTGTACACGGCTAATCGGTATAAAAAACCTTTTTGAGTCTAAAAAACCTAACCTAACCTAACCTAACCTAACCTAACCTAACCTAACCAAACCTAACCTAACCTAACCTAACCTAACCAAACCTAACCTAACCTAATCATAATATAGATACCCTTTTTGGGTGTAAAACACCTAAACATATCGTATGTTAGAGTAACTTCATGAAAATACTTGGTGAAAGCACCTAATAAAATCTTGGTGAAAGCTCCTATTTTTGGTGAAAGCTCCAATTATTGGTGAAAGCGCGACAAATATTACGTAGCTAGGCTAAAATAAATTTTGGTGAAAGCGCATAAAGGGGCGTTCATATAAAATGTTGCTCTGCCGGCATCTGCCCGGCCGGCATCAGTCCGGACACGCACAGGAACATGTGACAGACCAGAGAGGGGACGGACGGGATTACGGGATGTTGTTAATTTAATATAAAATAAATGCATTTTTTTAAATGTTGAACATTTGTGAGCCACCGTTTGTGTTTCTAAAGGACTTAGCTTGATAAATAAAAAAAACCTTAAAACCCATCGTACTGTACTGCAAGATACAACAGGAAGATATTAATAAAATTAAAATTAATCTAAATATTAGTTATTAGTTGGATTTAAGTAAAAACCAGTTGCTGCATGATCAGATGTACCCAGTTTCATCATTCATTGGCATAGGCTGAAATTATTCATACTCTATAATAAAATCAGTGTTCAAATAATTAAGTGCTTCGTAAAAGATGTCTGGTCAAAACAATAAACTAGGATCAACCTCAGAACGGCTCCCATCTTTCAAGGTATGTATTGTTTATGTTATGGACGTACATATTTTAATTTCAATTAAACAGGACCTGAAACGTACAGAGTTCGTAATAAAATTGTTTTTAAAATGTTAATGGATTTCGTTAGTTCAATAGTAGTTGTTATTGTTTCTGATTTACTCAGGGTCCAAGAGACTTGAGCCTTTCATCACGAGGTGGTAAAAAAGACTCTCCGTCCGCGTCCAGTGCTCCACCAATAGCACCGATTCAAGGAAAATCACGACGAGTGTTCACTCCAAATATTCCTCCAAGGAGAGACAGAAGTAGTGGTCCTTCAAACGTTGCCTCCCCCGCTTCCAAACCTTCAGCAAGAGAAAGTTCGAAACCTACCCCACACAATGAAAGAGGACGAGGAAGAGGGCAATCGGGTCGTGGGGGTCAAAGAGGAGGTGCTAGACAATTTAAGCCAAGGGGGGAACTACTTCAGTCTGAATCGATTTTTGGGGAAGGTATGGGTGACCCATTAGCAGCAAAAAGGAGTGCAGCGGCTAAAAGTGGCTATGGTGGCAGTAGATATAAATCTGCCGAAAGTGGACCTTCAAAAATGTCTTCGTTGAATAGAAGTACACTCAAAACTATTATAAAGGAAGAAGATACGGAATCGAACAAGAAAATTTTTGGAAATGAAAAGTTTGACGAAGATCAAGAAGATAACGATGTGTCAGATCCCAATATTCCTGTGACGGTTCCACTTGTTAGCTGTAAGTTTCGTTTGCTTCATTATACACATCCCATTCATGACCTACGACTGACGACTACCATCACTGATATTCAGTATTAATTAAATTCAATTGCTATTTTTGTAGATATACCGGAAGTGTTTTTGGAAGCAACTGTCCTCATACCATCAGACAATACCTCAATCCCTGTCCCAGTAGAATCTCTGCCTGAAACTAGCGTAGCCTCCAGAACTGAGCCCGGTACAATAACGATTAAACAGGAGAAAATTGATGATGATGATGAAGTTCAAGCTTTGCCTGGAACAATATTTACTAGTATCAAGGCAGAAGATCCCGAAAGTGAAGAAATTCGTAAAAATAATGAAGTTCAAATGTTAGCAGCAATGTCGTTGGAACCCGCATCATTCGCTGGGACATTTCGTAGCATACCACCGGAAGGAACTTTAGCAGTATTTCAGCTTCCAGATGAACTCCCGGTACTGAACGATAGTGTTCGGGATGCTGAGACTCAAAGTACTGAGAAAAGCTCCACTGGGCTAGTTCAAAGCATTGATGATTTACCCGATGGACTGATAGGAAAAATTGAAATTCTGTCAAGTGGGCGCACGAGATTTGTGTTAGGTGAAAACGTGTTTGATGTAGAACCAGGAAGATTAGTGGGATTTCGTCAGGTACTACTTACTTTATATTCCAACCAATCATAAAAGACACATTAATAAATAGGATTTAATTCCAATGCTTATTGGCATTTAACGTCTAAAGCTGTAATTGTAACTTTTTGTAACACTTTTATGTTCTCGTTTTTCAGGAGTGTCATGCTGCTAATATGGAAAATAAGACATTAACGAATTTGGGACCGATTAATAGAAAATTCGTGATAACGCCGGATATTACGTATCTTATAACTGATTAAAATACAAAACCGCCTATTCCATTTATATTTTCATACTACAAAGTAGCTGTTCAATGCTATTCGATGTAAAAATGCAGCACCTACTCCCTAGAAATGAATAAAATTACTTCGTACATAAAGTCGCTGAATAAATTGTTTCTTTATTGAAAGATTGAATTATAAAATTATTCTATCACTATAAATGCATTTATTTGTCCTACTTTCGATTAAACTGACTTCACAAACTTGTAGATTGGAGCATACAAAATTGATTATTTAGCGATAACGTTGATGTATAAAACTAACTCCATCGGTAATGGGCATAGGCTCTATTAGCTTCGCATTTCTTGTGCAGCTCTTGTTTTCTTTTGATAACTTGACCCTGTAAACAAAAACATTATTCATTTATAATGTCCGTCATATATAATGTTGTATCAAAATCAAAGGAATGTTACTCTTATAGATCGTTAATAAAATTACTTGATTATTTGCAGCTTCGATTATTTCTAGAGAAAATTTTTCAAAAAACTTGGTTTCGGCTTCCTTCGAGTTTCCAGCTTCAATAAGCCATTTTATTGCTAATGCTAGTTGCTTAGTTGGGCGGATTGGAACAGGAACCTGATAAGTATGTCCACCACGTTTGACCGGCACAGTTTCTAAAAATGGCTTGCTGTTTTCAACTGCTTTGTGTAACAGTTCCCAAGGGTTAATAATAATTTTCGCTTTTTCTTCCGGATCGTCTGAATCGTAATATTTTTCTAACTGTATTCTTTTAATTTTTTCGAATGTCTGCAAATGAAAGTAGTTTAATCATTTAATGATTTTAAGAAAACATTTTTAGGACAAAAACGGTGGAAGATTGTTTGTTGTTAAAGTAGGACAATTAAGTAATAGTACAATTTCTGTCATTTTACCTTGTCCAGTTGATTACGCGCTATCTTTTTCCTTCCCATTTTCATGATGTGATTAAGAACTTTGTCATACAACGCGTCGTAAAAAACAGATGATGTATCGGTAGTCCTTGCCGGTCTCACAGGTATAAATGCAAATCTGTAGGTACAGAATTGACATTGACCACCAATTTAAAATCATTTTAATCTTAATTTGTTTATAAAGCAAGATCTTATTTATAGATTGGAGATTAGGTGCAAAGCTACACAAAATGCGACACATCTATGCAAAACCTAGCACTTTTATAACTTACTTGTCAGCTTCTCCAGACTCTTGCAATTTCCTTTGTTCATCTTCTCGAAAAACTGGGTGAATCCAAAAATCTGGAAAAACTGCAAAGTTCCTCGTTTGAATTTCAGTCCGTGGCCATGTACTGTTTATGTTTACTACTGCTGGTTTGAGAGGCCGATGCAGGCTATTTTATTGAGAATGAGCATAGATATTAATTATGCATTTTTTCAAGCAAATTAATCAACCACTCATTTTCTACTTTAAACAATAATTAATTTACCTGCTAGAACACCTACACCAGAAAAGTCTTAATGATCCCATTCTACAAGTTAGTAATTCAAGTTCGTAATGATGCCAGATGCCACATACACAATTAACTAACTGAATTGACTTAGGTGCATTTACATTTCGCAAACTAAAACAATCCAAAATCAAAATCCGTGAATTTATTTATGGATCTTGCTTGCAAATATTGCAATGCAAAACAACAATGCTTTTTTGAAAGTTTTCAGTTTTGGAACAACAACAAGCAAATCAAATGAACAGCGAAAGCGATAATGAAAAGCAAGAACACACACATGACGAGCATAACTTTTTGTTTTATTTTTTGTTTTGCATCGGAAAATTAAAACAGGGCTTCAAATCTCGCGGGTTAGCTGTAGGAAGGTAAATAAAATGCCATTGTGGATAACAATAACAAATACAATACCAAGCTTCAGCATAGCATATAGACAGCAGCGCAGAGCGCAGCAGCAGCACACACACAAACACAATACAAGCAATCTATCTCTATATCCCCTTGATACAAGCAAGAGCTTCAGTCAAATAGTCAAATGAAGAAGACTGATGAAATTGCAATTGCGAAGAGAAAAAGGCTATATTTTTGATTTGAACAAGCAAAGGATTGCTCCAGTAATACTGTGCCGTGTTAGATCTGCCCAAACAAAACGTCAAGTTTCGTATTTTCAAATGCACAGACATTGCATTGCACATTGCATTGCACATCCATTTCATTTAGGAATATCTCGGTAAATGTAATGCTTAGGGGAAATGTACAAAAGGGATAATTGATGTTGATGTGATTCAATCGTCCTCTTAGATTTTTGGATGTTTGTTTTATTTTGTGCACCACAACAGCAGGTCTCATTGATTTGATTGACGAGGAATTGTTGTTGTTTGTTTGTTTAGTTTTAACGGAATTTTTAAAAAGAGAAAACATCATCTAAATTGGTAGTTTAATTAGCGGTAGAAATAAAGTTTATTAAAAAAAAGTAGCAGTAGTAGAAACAAGTAGGCTCATAAAAAAGTGCAATAATAAAAATTATTAAATAATTTTATGAAAAGTAAAGTACAGGTGACAGGAATCAATTTGGTTATTTTGTTGGTAAGTTAAGATTCTCCTAGCACAACTAAAATTAAAAGCACTCAAACTTCAAACTTTGTTAAGTTGTTAATTCAAATATTTAATTATATCTAAGGCACAAATACATTTATAAATTTTTCAATAGCGGTTTTTTTTTGATGTGTGGAAATGAAAAACAAAATTAATTAATGCACTTTTTTTAGACAATAAGCAAACCGACAAGAGACAAAAAATCGGATACAGAATGCAAAGAGCTGGAATGCGAGGATTTAATCGACCTCAGCGAGGAGGAGGTAACATCAGGGATCGACTGGGGTATAAGACGCAAAAGGGGCTGACGACAGCACCGGCGGTGGTTATCGGAGCAAAGCGAACGGCTGTTAAATCTAGACTTGGAGGTGTGGCGGCGGCAACGATTGGACATATATTAGATGCTCGACAGAAAATCAATCTTAATCGTGTGAAAAAAGGAAGAATAGGAGATGCCAGAAGTAAAATTGAAGCACAAAGACGTGGGAGGGGACCACCTATAATAGCACCAGGAGGACCTGGACCTGCTGGCGGTAAATTCAAGAATTTGACTATAACGGCTACAGTTGCTCCACAAGCAGTACATAATGCAAGACTATATCATCATCCACAAGAACAACAAAGACAACCTCAACCTCGCTTCACAGCCGGATACCCCATGGAATCTTCAGGAATGTTCAGATCAGCGGCTATGGATGGCTACAACGTTCCACTAGGCCCTGCAATTAATTCATATGGGCATGACGATGGTTTATTCCTGACGAGAACGATAAGTAATCCAGCAGCAGTAGCCAATAACTATGCACAGTATAGTCAACGATCCCCTTTACAAAGTAAGCCTAACATCTATAGGCCGCCGCCACCATATTCTGGAAGGTAAACATTTCTTTTTAATATTTTTTTCCGATGTTTATGTTTATGACTACATATTATGATAACAGATAAGGAAAATGATTTTTTCTAAATATTTTTAATTTTTTTTCAAAAACTTTTCTGTTTTATTAATTGTACAGTTCACACCATGTTGAAGCTATGGATGAAGATGAGCCTCCTGTTCGGCATATGAGTTTAAGGCTTGCCCCACCAGCGAACTCAGAATCTCGATATAAAGTGTTGGTATCTAACCTGCAGGCTTCAGTAACTTCGGATGACATTGTGGTAAGTTACCGGCTCTTCGTTGTTTATTTAACAATAATTTTAATTATAAGTAAAGCGTAATTAAGTACTTAATTTTTCCTTACTGTAGGAACTGTTTGGTGACATTGGACGACTACTAGACGCAAGGTTGACAGCTTCGGGCCATGCAGAGGTTACTTACACGAAAAAATCAGACGCCTTAAAAGCAGTAGAAGCGTACCATAACCGGTATGAAATACAATTAATTAAACAATATAATAGATCAACATTAACTAATATTATATTAGATTATTATAAGCGTCCATTTGTGGCATCGATCGGTATTGTGTATAGTCTTAAAGAGTTTCAATTCACGTTATTTGGGTAATATTTTTACAGACTGTTGGATGGATCACCCATGCGAGTCTTTTTGGAAAACACCGGACCTAGTACCAGTGGAGGAGGAGGAACAACTCTTAAATCTGCAGCCGGTGCTTCAATGAAGCTTCCAAAAGCTGCCTCGACCGTAAAGATCCAACCAGATATCCAAGCTATACATAAAGTCTTATTTAATCCAAGCTCATCAAGTGCAACTCGGGGTCTTTTTAAAGGTGGCCAGGGTCAGTAAACGACGCAACGAAAAGTAATAATCAGGTTCAGTTTCTCAATACGCAGCTAAAACCATGATTTAGTTCGGAAAGCTGCTGGGCAATGTAAAAATTCGAGTTGAGGGCTTCATTATCAAGTAAGCATTTTATAATTTAAGCTACACTATACTACAGTTTTCAATGTTCCCTGGATTTGTACTGCTGTATTTGAGTATGTATTAAGTATATTATAGCAAAGGTCTCTATCATGTATTCTGATCCTAAAGGAACAATTAACTAATAAATTCTCTGTTTTGAGTTTTGCAGAAACTTTTTTTCTCTGATTGTTGTACTCATGCTTATTTGTTCTTTAAGCAGTACATAATCTTATAAACTGTACTACTGATTTATAACATAGCATCTGGCATCATTTGTTGGCAAAAAGGTGAAAGTTGTATCATAACTATCGTATTGTAAATTGGCATTGACTTATCATATTAACATAGTTATAATATGGGCTCTCAAACTTCCTAAAAGTATTATGTAGCCAAATAATTGTAGTAGACAGCATCATTTTACAGCAATATTAGTACACCAGAATGCAATGCAATGAGAACAAAATTTGGGGCAATGTGAGACTTAAACTAATTGAATTAAGCACTAATCAGTATCACTGAAGATTTTTCTTCGACAAATTTTACTAGTCTAGTCGAGTAGGGACCGGGAGTGCATTATTTACCTAACCACTTAATAAAAAAGAAAGGAAGGCAACGCAACATAGGTAAAACTTTTCTCTGGTTGGGCGGTCTGATGACAATGAAACCACGGAACCGCAATTTCATCTAGCTACTTAAGACTAACTGTGGCAGGTTTAGTGTAGTTAGGGGTTTTGCCCTCTAGAAAGTTTTTTTCAAAGTGTTATTTTGTAAATATAGCCTTCACCTTGAGAAACAGTTGTCCACCCACAGCAACAAAGCCAGTTTCGATACTTCGCATCCTGTATTAGTAGTGAATTGAATTCTATTGTTATCATCTATCTCTATGAATAGCTTGTACGTGACAATTGTAATGAAAAATTTGCTGTAAATTTTTAACTGTATCCGTCATCCTTACATAACAATACTTGTTCCTTTTACATCACGTTCCATTTTTAATTCTTGGAAGGCGCTACAGAAACCTGCTAGCACCGTTCAGTAATGAACATTCATTACCTATTAAGTGGCCTTAAGAGGCTGCTTATTATACAAGCGTTGATTGATAAGAGGAGATGATGATGAAAGATTCTATCAAATCAAGTCTGCCATTCTTATTTCTTATTCTTCAGGTAAAACTTGACCGTACGCACGCTCACGCTTTGCTTTTGTGTTTTTATTGTTCCTTCTTCACTAAAATGCAATAAAATTCATTACACCCGTTTTTTGTTTTTAAAAAACAAACACACGCAGCAGCAACAACGGCAGCAGTATCATTGCATTGATTCGGTAATATAGGTATCCACTTTGGCTACATGCACTCCTGTTTCGAGTACAGTAATCTTAATTGCTTTCATACAGGTTTCCTTCCGCATTAAAGTGTACAATTGCACACTCTACTAAACCACAATCTCGGGTAAAATGCATTCAATAAAAAATTACACGCTATAATTTTGACGAAAGCTATTTTCAAAACCAATTTTTACAATGTATCTCCTGAAGTTGGCTTACACTTTTCTTCTACCCGCTGTTACTACCGCTGCTGCCGCTGCACCTTGTTAAGCCTCTCTCTCTCTCTCTCATTCACTTCAATTCACACATTTAAAAAAGAACTTGATTTTAGTTGGATGATTAAAGCCATTCTTTATGTTCGCAAGTTCCAATACACGAATCATATCCGGTGTGAAATGATAATAGAAGGATTCTCACGGTGACTAAACGAGACAAGATACTCACTCTCCTCCTCGGCCTGTCGGTCATTGCCACGCTTAAGAATTTAGCTTTATTATATCATATCTCAAAGACACTCCCTTCCCTACGAAAACACAAAAAATGAAATAGGAGTTTTTCGATCGATTCGAAATCAAAAGCGGAGGAGGAAGTTTTGTTATTCATGTAAAGGCATTGAAGGAGCAAAGTGGACAAGAATAAGTTGAAGAAGAAAAAAGCGGCTTTGCAATGGCGTGCTTAAAGTCGTACTGTAATCTATCATTAGCCATAATAATAGCCGTTACTGCAGCATCTTTGGTGTGTGCCGACAATAGTTCTGACGATGTAGCAGTAACTGACTCTCCCACCACACAGATGGCAAATTATGGAGAACCCTGTTCAAAAATCGACGACTGTGACTCGGGGGCTTATCTAACCTGCATAAATGGCAGTTGTCAGTGTGCGTTAAGCAGTTCCATGAAATTTGATGATGCAACTAGTTCATGTTGGGTGCTTCCTGGTGAAAAATGCATTTACCGTGCATCTCAAATCGGGGTGGGGTCCGTTCTTGCTGAGATTGCCACTGGGGCAGAAAGAACAGCTCATTTGGCAGATCGTGTAAGTTTTCGCTGCGTGTCCAACGCTGCCTGTGAAGATGGATTCTGTACTTGTGATTCTGCTTATTTCGCAACGACAAATGGAACTTGTGAAAGGCAACGTGAGAACGGTGAGGATTGCCAAACAGACTCGGCCTGCAGAACAAGCCTTCATTTAATTTGTAACGAAGACGGGAAATGTGGCTGCAACGTAACTAACTCCATTTTTGACACGGAACATGGTTTATGCGTGGGGCTAAGTGGTTCATCTTGTTTTGACTTTGAGTTATGCTCTGCCAACGCGTATTGTCCCAGCTTCGGAATTTTCAATCAGTACGACGTGAAATGCACTTGTAAGCCAGGTTATTTTGAAACTTCCGAGAGAACTTGTAAAGCTAGACAAGGCTATGGCGGTGACTGTACATCAGACGAAGAATGTCGGGATGACTTTAATCTCGCTTGTGATCAAGGAAAATGCCTTTGCAACAGTACTACTCACATTTACGATTATCTTGAAGGAAAGTGTGTGTCCTTGGTAGGATCGTCTTGTTCAGAAATGTCCTCTTGTGTCCCCAACGCTGATTGTCAACATGCTGGTTTCCTGAATGGTAATATCCTCGCCAGAAGCATGGTTTGCAAGTGCAGCTATGGCTATTTTGAAAATGACGAGAGGACGTGCGAGAAAAAGAAGGAATTCGAGGCAGAATGTGAAGACGACAGCAATTGCCGAGATGATTTGAAGTTGATTTGCAATCGAGTCACTGGTCTTTGTTCATGCAATGAAACGGTGCAAAATTATGACCGTTCCAGAAGACGATGCATTTCACTTGCTGGTACTCACTGCGAAAGGAATGAGCAATGTGTGATAAACGCAGTTTGCAGAAGTCCTGGCTATCTCTACCCGAGGCACACTCCCAGAGCTGAATGCATTTGCAAAGATGGATTTTACAAATCAAATGATGGCTACTGTTTAGGAAAGTACGGAAGCAGATGTGAATCATGGACGAATTCTTGTAAGGATACACTCACATGTCGAAATATGGAATGTACTTGCAAATTACCTAATCATCAACAATATTACGATTACTCAACGGAAAAGTGTCTGACCTACGTAGGAATCCCTTGCGACGGAACAAACGAAACCACTTGTGTTCAGCATGCATTCTGCGGAGACGACCCAGGGTGGAAAAAGAAACGGGAATGTTTGTCGCTGCTACGATGGCTTCTTGCCAATCGATGGAGGTCGAATGTGCTTAGCTTTGGCTGGTCAAAAATGTTCGGAAGGAGAGGACGAGCTCTACATGCCATGTATTCCTCATGCAAAATGCGACGCTGGATTTTGCAAGTGTTCCCTCAGCTATTTTACGACAGTGAATGGAACTTGTGAACGAAAGAGAGGCTACGGGGAGTATTGTACTTCAGCAGATAGCTGTGAAGACAATTATTGCGACTTGAAGGGAAATTTCTGTGGATGTAACTCAACAACATCTTTGTTTGACCCCACAAGAAAAACTTGTATGAGATTAGCTGGGGCAAAATGTCACGATTTAAGGGATTGTGTGCCAAATGCATTGTGTCGAAGTCCTGGCCGCCTCAGCTCTGTGGATATGGATGCGACTTGTACTTGCAAGGAAGGCTATTACAAAAGCGTTAATGGAACTTGCGAATGGAAGAGAGGTTATGGAGAATCATGTACAGAAAACGCTCAGTGTCAAGACGCAGCCGATTTAATTTGCAGTGTTCATGGAAGATGCGAATGTAACTCAACCGTGTCCATGTACGACGAAGTACGAAGAACTTGCCTGCGACTTGCTGGAGCCTCGTGTTCTAGTCATCAACACTGCATTTCCCATGCAAAATGTAGGAATCCCTTGTACTGGATCCATTACGAAACATTCAGCCCAAATGCAAGATGTGAATGTGAATCAGATCAAGGCTACACAAACTCTTCTGATGGAAGATGCATTATCGACTATTATGGGGGGAAGTGTGATATTACACTTGGTCAACACTGTAGCTCCAAGTTTGTTTGCGAAGATGGGAAATGTCTTTGTCCTTACGAAGACCATCAAAAATACGACAAGAAATTTAAAACGTGCATCAGTTTGGTGAAAGGACCCTGCGACAATTCGACCAATAACTGCGTGAAGAACGCCCATTGTACACTGACGGAAGAAGGAGTTTCTGAGTGCCGCTGCAAACACGGGTTCATCCCAGTAGATCGAGAATGTGAGCTCACATTTGGTCAACCTTGCTCTGTTCGATCCCAAAAGAGAAGTTTGCGATTGTACATTGTTGATGGGGGAAGTAGGCGAAGTAGTGCGGAGCGCAGTGAACCAGATGACGAGCCAAAGTGTGATCGTTTGGCACCACTTAAGTGTCTACATGGAACCTGCCAATGTGGAGGATTCCAGTTTTATGATTACGAGCTTCAGAAATGTAGAGGATTGGTAGGCGCAAGATGTGATCCCGAAGTTAAATCATTCTGCTCAGAAGGAGCTGTATGCGAAGCTTACAGAGGCTTGTCAGGATATTTTAGCTCTGCTACTGGGGAAAGTAATCCCAGTGGTAGCAATGGGAATAACGGAATAATGAAAAAAAGATACGGAAGATGTAAGTGTATGGAGGGATATGTAGCTGAAGCAGATCGAAGTTGCAGACGAGTTATTTTGTAAATTATAGACTACTCATGCTCATTTTTTAAACTCATATTTTGTAAATGTTTTTTTAACAATAAAACTGGTACTATCTTATACGAATGAAATATGAATGACGTTGTGTCTCACTTTACCCCAAAAATTCATTTTCTATAAATTGAAGCTTAATTAGTCATGAATCATAACAATCATGTAAAAAAATGTAGTTGTAGTTACCTCAAAATTTGCATCAGCAGCCGCCAATGCTCGGACTCATCAATTCAGCCTAATCTTCTTCCTTTTTTTAAAAGTTAGATAAAAAATTATAACGCATTAATCCAATTTGCCCAACCAACTGTTTTTGTAAATAATTTTAACTGGCTATATAATTGGCTTAGCAATAATGACAGATAAACTGACCTCGACAAGTAAATGTAGCACCAGCGAAGACTGTGGTAGTAGCTCGAAGATATGCCAAGCTAACCAATGTATATGCAAGGACGGATACAGCCTGAACGGAAAACACTGCGAGTTCACCGGGGCCTGCAAGCCTGATAACCCTTGCCTCAATGGGGGCGAATGTAAGGCCATCGAGGAAGATGGATCTTTTTACTGTGATTGTCCAGAAGGATTCATCGACCCCTATTGCAACAGCCAAGATCCATGTGTCATGAGAGGAGAAAAAGCTTGTCAACATGGTTCCACTTGCGTTAAAAAGGGCCATTATGAATTTGTTTGCAAGTGCCGCATTCCATACGTCGGAGAATTTTGTGAATCCTACAACTTATGCGAAGTTGAGATGGAGGAATGTTTCGAGGACCTGCAACTTGTGAACCCCTCTGAGGAATCCATGTGTTATCCATGCGTGGTAGGTTCCGAGTGTACACAAGTTTCGATTAGGGAATACGAATGCAGCTGCAGCGCAGGAATAAATCATACCAATTGCCTTAAAGCAAATTACGATGAGTCAGACTCCCTAAGAACACCGTTCCTACCTCCTACTGATAATTTAAGTTCGCCAGGAGCACCTACTTGGAATCCTATCATTCCAACAATTGCTTTGACAAGTTTTGGCCTGTATATTTTACTCATGGTCATTTTATTAATCATTCGGCGGAACCGTGCTAAGTATCGACCTAAGCTGATAGTTTGTTGTGACATTCATGAGTTTGATAACTTAGCGTTTTACCTCATTAGCGTGGAGACCGGAAATGATTGGGGTGGTGGAACTGGTTGTAACGTCTTCTGCTTTCTCTGTGGGGAAAACGGAAATGCGGGGGTACGATATACTTACTTAAATTATATGTATACCATCAATTCTCAACATGACTCATGATCATAACATTCAACATTGGTTCATTAAATTAAAATTCCACAATTAATACGTATCCCATAATACAAAAATTATTATTCTTTTGCTTGATTTTAGCCTTTTCCCCTGAATGATTCTAATTTACGCGAAGTAACAGTTTTGGAAAGGGGCCAAGAAGACAACTATTTAGTATCCCATACCAAAGATCTAGGAAGAATAGATAAAATTGTGATATCATACCACGATGAGCATAGGAGAAACGATACATGGTACATAAATGTAATTTTAATGCATAGACATAATTAGATACTAAACTAAATTAGTGCTTATAGTATCACGTATTTGAATTTGTTTCCATTAATAGGTTATGCGAAAGAGTAACAGTTAAGAATGTTAAAACGGAAGAAAACTGGTTCTTCTTTACTTCAGCCTGCATCCGACCCAGAAGTGCAATTCGAAATCATGAATTTCTCGTTGCATCCCAAGAATTTGTGAAGAAATGGAACAGAGTTTCCATTAGCGGAAGACACTATCGGTATCAACTTTTAAGGCACCACGCCTATATTTCCCCATTCGTCTACTTTACGGAGCAACGAATAACATTAGCGTTTGCAGAGTATATGACATACATGATAGTTCTTATTGGGTTATACGGGTTTTTATCTCTATTAGATCCAGGTAGGTTAACTACACGACTTATCTATATGAGTTGTACAAATATAGTTTGGGTAAAAAATAATATAAAATCTTCATCAGTCTTGAAATTATAAAATTATTTTGAAAACCTAGATTTCTACACTCACGCTGAGTATATGCCCTCGCTAATTGTTCTTAAAAATGGATCGATAACGGCTGCATGCTGCTTTTTAGTTGGAATAATATTTGCTTTATGTTTTGAGTAAGGTTTATAATGAAATTATCCGAAAGCTACATACAATGCTTTTTTGTACACGTTCATTAACTAATCAATCACTTTTGAAATTCAGATTTAGCTACGCTAGACGAATCCCAACTCTAATTGTATGGAAAAATAGACCGGGGATGCCGCAAGATTCATCCAATGACCCATCTTCAGAGGAAGAAATCGAACAGCCTATCATAGTGCCCATGAAAGATCAGCGACAGTTTATAGATAAAGCCACAAATACGGATCCATTTAAACCAAAAATCAAAGTAACAATATTTTTCAATCGCGTACAAATTCAAGTGATGATAATAAACTTAAGACGCAACAAGCTTTTCATTTATAATTTACATCCGGTTTACTGAATACCGTTTAGAGAACGAAACGTAAGAAGCAAATCAGGGTCCCTATACTAATCAAGCATGCTCCAGCACAAGTTAGTATTCCTCGATCACCGTTTCGAATACCCTACACCAACATTACTAGGACTGAGCGGTGGATTTATGAAAATGCTGCTGGAACGAGTGGGCCTGGGGAGCTGCAAGACGATTCTTTAGTTCATGACACCACCACATTCAGAGATAAACTCCCTGCATATTATTACTCTTCTACGAATATTCATGATCCAAATCAATCTCATTTACAAACGGAAAACCCTGCTCATCCAACGGGCAGTAAAAGTGACCTTGAGGAGGAATCATATCAAACCGTGGAGGTCGAAATTAGTGACGTAGAGGAAGTTTTAAGCAATGAGAATATCGAAGTAGAAAATCAGTCCGCAGATAAAAATCGACCTGAACAAAACAGCACGGCTACGATATTCACATCTAGTCAACCTAAGATCGAACTGAAACCGGAGCCAACATCAACTCTAGCAGGAGGGGATGCCGTAAAGATTAGTACTGTCCAGAAGAAGAAGAATACGGCGAAACGGAGAAAATCAGGGAACAAACTTAAAGTTTACTGTGAATTGGTGGAGATGGACGCTAAAGAATATGGAAAAAGCTCCAGTGGAAAGTCGCTCGTTATGATTGGCTGGATACTTTGCCTTTGTGCAATAATTGTAGCTACAGTTATATGCTGTATTTACGGCGGAAGATATGGCTATCAGAGAACCTACGATTGGATAATTTCTCTAGTCATTTGTTGGACTGAGAACTTCCTCTTTTACCAGTTCATTAAAGTATTCGTAGTCGTAATTTTAGTAACTTGTTTAGTAAATCAAAAGGTACGTAAACGATGATCTATTAAGTAAATATCAATAAAATGAATTTAAGTAAAACAGTTCATGGTTTATAATTTCATTGCTATATATGACATTACAGAAG
>JAHZNJ010001510.1:0-14193 GCA_027744475.1 Lepidocyrtus cf. sotoi NNG-2020 | reverse complement strand
CGAACTTCGTGGAGGGGTAAAGAGGGGAGGGTCGAAATCGGAAGAATTTTTGCCGGAGGGAGGGCTGGAGTGGAGTGGTTTGAATTTGCCCAACACTGTGTCAATGTAATTTCTTATTCAAAAGCAGAAGAGTGATTTTGCTTTTACCCTTTTTTCAAGAAACTTGTTCAGGCTCAGGCAATTGCAAAGCAAACATGAGAAATTTGATATTATGATGAGGAGACGGGGCTAACTACAATAATATTCAGATTAGGTATGAAAAAGTACCTATTATGTTATGTTGCAAATAATGGAAATTTGCTAATTAGGGCAGAGAGTTCGATCGTTACTCGCAGGTCACCAACTCTGCTAAAATTAGTGAAAGACTGACCGATTTTTAATCCGACGAGTGCCGAATAAAAGTACAACAAAGCTCCACTCCCGCCACAGGTGGATAAAGTTAAAACTAAAAAGTTTTGTTAAAACAAAATTCTAAATATATCTAAAATCAGGAAATCACTGAATGCATCATCGGAAGCCAACCAACCCCATCAAAAGTGCTTTTTTGAAGGTTTCGCTGAACGTAAAATGAAGAAGTGAATGCACAGTTTGTATTGTATACATATTATGACTTTTGAAAATTCAAAAAAGTGTTGTTCGGGAGAGAAAGAAGTTTTTTGTTTACTTCACGTTTTTCCAACTTTGATTTTTTAAGAAAACGGAATTGTTTAGGTCGAGATCGGAACCGAAGAGGACTGAATCAGTAAAGCCGGGTTGTTCATCGTTTAAATTAAATACATAACTTCAATTGCACAAAACCGAAAAAGCGGATTTGACGACTCATTATCTAAAAACGATTATATGCAAATTAATTCTGTGATCGATTATGGCGGTGGTGCGGGTGTGGTGAAGCCGCCGATCGGCGATTTTGTGAAAAAGAAAGATAATTAATAAATTGTAAAGATTATGGCTATTTTTTTGGCTATGGCTAATCGAAGTCAATCGTAAACAGGAAGTTAAATTTAGATACTGGTACTTTTTGAAATCGATTATTTCTCGGATTATTTATTCCTCGGGTCCCATTCACAGAATTGAACTGAATTAAAGGTTTACTGCTTTCTACAAATAGCTTAATATTTATTGGGTGAATGGCTATTGTGTCATCTGATCCGTAAGTGGTAATTAATTTAGTGTCAACATAGAGAACGTCTCAAGGTTAATTGTTCATTGTTCCGTTCGTGGGTAGACCTATTGCTTTTACGAAGAAATCAATTAAATACTTTGTTATTAGTCATTTCGTCATGTATTAATGATTATTTGAATGTCAAATTTCAAATATTTGTTCGACTTATGACTTACTTACTCCACATCCTATCAAAATGTTTATGGAAATTGTAATTTTTCGTATTCCGTTAGTTTAAAAGTTACACAGTTACTTATCGTATCATACATTGAGAAACATTCCTTCGGTCGACTTTCTTTATTGTTAAAATTGAAAACTTGTGGCAGTTTTGAGATAGTTGTACAAAGTATTATGAAATGAGTAAATCTTCGCAACAAAGCAAAGTGAAACAAGAGAAATCAGCTCCTCAACCAGACACAGGGGAGTATGATGACTGGGCAAAGAAGTTACTTTCAAAAGCTGTGGCCCCAGTCGGTCAGCAGCAGAACGCTGGAAACCTTGCACCGATATTTGCTGGACAAACTACTGTCACAGACGCACTTCCTCCAAACTCTGGGTAAACAATCTACAAACAATTTTTATGATTTAATGTGTTTCTGCCTCTGGTTTTATTCATATCTAGATAATTTGTGAAATTCATGCTTAATTCAATTGCATTGCTGTTTTGTTTTTATTTGTAGATTTGATGCGGATAGTGCTATCGGGAAGTTCTATTGGATAACAATCACTGAAGACAAAAGTGTACCTTGCGTTTATAGAAATAAAGATGGATTCGTTTGTATTCGAATGGCAGAGGAGTCTATTATTGGAGAGCGACTGAATCTACTGCCACCAGAGCTATACGATAGTGCTAAAATTGTTTGCTACCGGGTAAGATCGTTAAAGATGAATTTATATTTAATTGCTAATAATGATTACCCTTAAAGACATACAGTTGCAGTCCTTAAGTCTGAACGAACAATTCAATTTTCGAATTTAGGTGACTCCGTGCGAGGCGAAGCTTTTAACTTATATCAATACTTGGCATATGGATGGCTTCTACGGACCTGATCATTTCACCGTACAACAGGACCTTGTGATAAGCGTGAAGGATCTTCAAACGTTTCATGCCTTCTTAGAATTTGCATTTAGTGTCTTACACAGTGGGGGAAGCAATGCGGATCCTGACTTCAAACGTTGTGGTTTTGTTCGAGTGAATGGTGAGTCATTGATACCCTACACTGTCCTTGACTGTGGAGGAAAAGGTGTACCGTTGTTTTATTTTGAGGGCCAGACTGATATATTAGCCGCTAAAGCACAGGTTTGATCTATTTAAGTATAAATAATTTGGTGTAAATTCTTGAAATACTGCCGCCGTTGTTTTTTGTAACTAATATGATATTTGTGCATATTTTAGCCTCTATCGGGATGGCCACTGGCATATCTCAAAGTTTGCTGTAAAGTCCAAGGCGTTCGAAAAGACCTTATCGCCAATCCTACACTTCAGATAGTGACACTGAGTGATCTTCAAGCGTATTTCCCAAAAAGGACTACCTTTGATGAAAATTGTTGGCCTAATGCAAAACCTAAGTCTCTATTACCGAAGCAGATATTACAATCTGCAATGGCGAGCCCAAAGGTCCAGATTTCAAGCGACAAATGGACAAAAATGGAGGCAAACGAGTCATTTCCGAATTTCACCACCAGTGTAATTACAAATACTACGAATTCAACCACGACGACTACCACAACCGCTGTACTTCCGAAAAATGGAGGCGTTGCGCATGTCATGTTGAATTATAATGGTGTCCAAACCAATATGCAAATACCTAGAGATGTTCAAACTCGTTCCCCCGCTTTGACGAAAATAAAGATCTCAACGGCTCCCATCGACAGGTCAAAGCTCTACCAGATTCCAGATTGCCGTGAAGGAAAGCAACCGAACGCGTATAACGTGAGACTGGTGAGTTAACTCAGATTGTTTATTGAACAACTTAGTCAAACTCAAGCAAGAATAATTAGCAGGTTTGACCATAAATATTAATTTGTTTCATTAATGTTTGTTTGTCATCTTGTAGATTGTTGTAGAAAAGCATTTCATGCACTGCATTAACTCCCGGCCTGGAAGTACAATCTCGGAAGACTACTTACTTGTGCTCCAGGAGTATATGGAACGGTTTTTACCTACTTGCTCAATTTATCCCACAGGAGTTACTTTACTGCATAGCAAAAATATCAAAACATATTTGCCAAATATGTAAGTTAATCATTCAATTTCCATCTAGATAATATTCAATTCTCTTACTAATACTAGTACATGAGTTGTTTGTAATACTGCGTTTGCATGTTAATGAATATTTGAATTGATTAATGTCTATTTTCAGTGATCAAATGAATGCGCTAAATAAATTCGGATTTCAAATTCAGGAGAGTTGGCAAATACCGTTAGTGTCAGCAAATGAAGTGAGCAGAGCTACTGCGAATCTACGAGCGGCAATCCAGCCACGCCCGGTTATGCCAGCTAATATTGTATCGAATGGAGGCAATAACGTTAATAATTCAAATTATAGAACATATGGACGTAGATGAAATAATTGAACTAATTTAATTTTTTAATGAGATGCGTTTGTTAATAAGTTGATTGTCAGTTGTGAACCTTGTCATCAAGAGCAAGTAAAAATGGTATTATTATTTAAAACTGTTAAAAATTATATTTCTCGCATGTGTATCACTCTCGTCTTGTCGTCAGCAGCCTTTTTATGAACATACATTTTATCAATTAATTTATTATATTTGTTTTGTTACGCGCTATTTTTAAAATAAAATGAGTTTGGCGTTTTATGAAATGACTTTTAACAGAGAAACCTTTATAAAAGCCGGGTCCGCAATCTCAAAGCTCTTATTTACCTACGTCACGTCTCCTGTGCTGTCTAGCTTGCTAAATTATTGTCAGGAACTTTTAGTTCATATTTATGGATCCGTACAGGGTTCGGTATGCATGCGTGGTATTTTTAAAACTCATTTTAAAATATGACGCCACGATGTTCAATTTTTCTAAGCGGTCTCATTTGAAAGGCCATTTAACATAGTTCCTATTAAAACCGGTAAAAAAGTTCTCATATTCATCAATCGATTTTTAGGAAGGGAAGCTATAGGTGAAGCATTATCCATTTATCATAATATTATATTATGAATCATTCAATTCATGATCATGACAGAATTTTCAGTCATGGTGAATACTAGTAGGTGAAAACAAGGGGAATAGAGATGTGGGAAGAACATTTTCACCTCAAGGTAAAAAGTATACGATTCGTAAGTACAACATGCAACATAAGTAAAAAAAGGCCTACTTGCAAAAGCCATGACACTATACTATGGACTATTATGCAATCCAATCTTGAAAAGAGCGAACCCGCGAAAAAGCCGATTGCATTGCTATTGAGTGAGATTTTTTAGAACAGCAAAACAACAGTAGATTAGAATTTCAGACAAAGCAACAATTTCATTGTTGCTGTAATTTCAAGCACTCTGTCAAGGAGAGTGCCTAAAGAAAGATGCTTTTAAAAAGTGACGATTTTTTATTTATTTGGCATAAAAAAACAATGTATTTGAATCTGATACATTCCAAAATGTAAATATTTATTAAATTTATTTTCTACAGCTGCTGGATAATTTAAGTTTTGCGACCCAAATTACAAGTTTAACTTTAACTGCACGGACCGTCAAGTCGAAGTCACCAAATAGTGTGTGGTGGTGCTTGCTACGCACTGTCACACTGTCTATCTACCAGGAAATTTTTTTTAGTTTTAAATCAAACAAGTCATCGAGTCCTTATCAATTTCATTAAGTACTCATGTGAATCACGAATACAAATACCAATTTATTACAGCTCACAGCTAGTCAAAATACGTTCCTTAATTTGTTACTAACAGTTATTGGCCGGCATTTGTTTCGTTTATGTGCGTAACTGTCATTGCTCTTGCTTAAAACTTCCAAAACACCTTCCAGCAACCGACAACAGAAAGGCAAATTAATTGCGTTTGTGTATGAATAAAGGCAAAAAAGCTAAATTAAAGACGACGCAAAAACATGGAACTGAAAACCATAACTGATTTTGATTTTGGTAAACACAGGCAAAAATACTTGTTTTTTTCTGTAACATACTTTGTAAAATATATGTATTGGCTAATTTATTTGTCAGTACAAAGAGTCAAAGAGTACAAACTAACAAACAGCATGAACGAGGAAATTGCATCTTAAATAGTTTTGAAAATTAATTCATTGTTTTGTAGGAGTCGGAGGGAGCATTACACATACCGAGCGAGTGTCACAGACACCCGGCGATGTGACCAAACTAGATGTAAAGTTCATACTATGGTTAATGCTCGAGCAGGAGTTTCGTCAAGCGCCACAGGTTCAAGGGCTAGATCTTCCCGACAGGACCCTTAAAAGAACAGAGCATGATGGCAGTGGAGATGGTGAAGAGGATAACAAAGCTTTAAGATCGTCCTCGTGTGCTGGATTTCTTCGAAGAGTTGATGCTGAAACAGAAAAGATTGCGAGAAAATGTAAATGTTTAATATGCATCAATTAAATAATTAATTATGCAAGCCAATGTTTCGTATTGATGATAATAATTTTACATTTTAGTTGCCGAAAACAGTCTAAAAGAGGCTGGGATAGCTTACGAACTGCTCGAGGACTTACCCGAGGAAGACCGTTCCGAAATGATCGTGCAGCTGTGTAAAGGATCCGAGCTTTTTCCTAAATGTGGCTCCATTCGGTACTTGCATGATGATTTAAACATAAACGCTAAAATGGCAATGTCGATTCCATACATACAGTATAAATCTATTTAGTGTTTAAATGTTTTATGTAATTTTGTGTACAACTTTTAGAACTGTCCCTCAGATATTTCACGCCCTTCGTTCGCCGTCCAAGTTTTGGAATAAATTCGATGTTATCCAGGAGCTTGCCCGTGGAGAATTCGGCAATGTATATCAAGCAAAACCAAAGACTGCTGAAACTGAAACTAGCAAGGAATATGCAGTAAAAGAGATAGAAGTGACATTTAAGTCTCTATTGAAGGAGAAAGAGAATGTTCAAATGGCTTTGAACGAGTCCAACGTGCTAAAAGACCTTAAAGGACATAAGAATATTGTGGAGTACCATGACTCTTGGCTAGAGCTTCACCAAAAAGATACCGTGTCTGATACCGATGTAACTGATGGTCCTGGAAGTAATCCAGAGTCACGCGGTGCTCTAAAATTCTACATTCAGTTAGAACTATGCGATAAAACTCTGTTGGACTGGAAGAACGGAATTCATGAAAGGGGAGAACAGGCTACGCTTAATAACGATTTGATGCTAAAAATTGCAAAGGACATATTTAATGGACTAGCTTATATCCATGAACATAACATACTCCATTTAGATATTAAAGTAAGTTACAGTTATTACAGCACAGATGAATTGGTTAATTTCACATAAAAATCCATTGAAAATACTTTAATGTTTGGTTAATGCAAGTTTGATAAATGATAAGGTGCTCTATTTTGTGGTTCGAACAGTCGGCTAATATTATGTGGGCAAATCAGGATCATACTCATTTGAAAATTCTGGATTTCGGATTAGGTACAATGTTCTTTGTTGTTATGTAGTAGATAACCAGATTTAGACATTTCTTGTTTTTTATAAACAAAACTTTATTAATCTTTATTATAACATAACTTTCTATATTTTGTTTTGTAGCCGTTTCAGGACCCAAATGTGATGGGAGATCTGGAACGCCATTTTACGCTGCTCCAGAACGTGTTCTTACCGCAAAGGTAACATACAGTCAAGAGTAATACCTTTTGATTTTCTAAAAGCTATATCTATTTTAATCCAAAACAAAACATTTTGTCATTTTGTGTTACAGAGCGATGTGTATTCTGCTGCGATAACAATTGCAGAAGTAACTGTGTTTACCCAAAGCGAATTAGTTCGAAAACTGGATAGTAAGAGTAAGAGGTTGGATATATCATGTGATTCTGTTTTGGTACGATTCTTCTCTCCCCATCATAATATTTTACGAAAAGATTTTTTATCTTATATTCAGAATTGAATTGAGTTTGTTGGGTTGTATTTTGCAGGGTGATCTACTTCTTCGGTGTTTGAGTCACAATCCGAACGACCGGCCAAAAGCGGCGGAGATAACGAAACAGTTATAGTCAAATTCACACGTTAGTCAGTCCGATGTTGGTGCCGGAGTCGAGTGGAATGCCACTGATTATAATTAAAATTCAATCTCAAATGGTGCTTCCTTTCATGTGATAATTAACGAATCTACTTGTTTGTACATATTGCAGTTGCGTTACGAAACAAACGTTAATGAATGACTTTAAATTGTATTTTTACGCCATTTTCTGGTTGATTTAACTTAATCTTTTACTACTTTTATTATTATAATGTTATCATTCCTTTAGGTCCATGTTATAAATTATAATACGACCATAAAAGTCATAGCTTGTGTCGAATGTAAGTTTAAATAGTTTTGAAGCAATTAAGTTATTATTAATATTAAAAGTTTGCGATGCGTTCGTGTCTTTTGGGTAAAATTCGAATTTATTTACAATATTTGTGCTTGAATCACCACCACCACCAGGATTATCTTCAGTCTCTTCCTCTGGCTTATCACGAATTGCTTCCAAGGTACAAGACTTGGCTGCAAATCCTCCTTGAAACTGTAGGACCAACTCCTTTATCTCCTTCGCAGAAGGGAATGAGAATTCTATCCATTGTGGAGAACCCTGTTTCAAACCAACCGGTGAAGTCACTTAATTAGTTAAGAATTTTTTTTGTCATTTGTACTTTAAGAAATAAGTCAAACGTTGATTGTAAAAATTCAACAAATTAAAAAGTGTATTTGTATTTGATTTTTGCAATAAAGGTTTTAGATTTTGTAAAAACTAAAGCGAGAAACCAAAATTTAATCAATATCATATTCGTTTGATCAAAGATGTTTTTTCTTGCATTTTTTACCTGCATTCTTTAATTTCCTTTGAAATGGATTGAGACATAATTTACTTCCAGGCCAGATGAACTTTTAAAACTTCCTCATTCATGTGTTAACGGTTAAATTGTGCATTTAATTTAGATATTTTGCGAATTGCAAATTACTAATTGGCTTGAACAGTAAAATGTTTTAAAACAGCAATGTATGTTACAGAAAACAAAACAAGAGGAGGACAAAGAAATGTTTTTAAAATGTTGTTGTTAGAAAGTTACTCAAAAGTAAAAACATTTACGATTCTCTTCTCCAATGTGCCGATGTTGTCGGCGCAGAAACAATTTAAAATACCGGGGCATAGTGACGCATCTATCAATGTTTTGCTGAAGAAGCCAGGCCAAGACCAAGAACACAATTGACAAATTCTACCCGACTGAATTCGCTTCTCACAAGAAGAACAACGAACAACCAAACAAAGGTATATCTTTTCGCAGTCACACGAATCACAACACAATCGTCAATCACATCACGATGATGGATAACACGATAATTAAAACAAACTCTTATGATAATGATGAGTAAATGATGATAATATGGATAATTGCTTGGTTATATGTGGTAAAAAATGAACTGAGCGTCTTACTATTAGCTGGAATCACTGACAAATGTCGTTATTATATGCAGTTGAATTTAAAAAAATTAAAAACATGTACTATGTAATATTATCATTTATAATTTTCAGCATTTCGTGCATGAATTTATTTATTTTAAGATTTAATTTGCCAGAATGCAAGTTTTCTTAAATTTTTCACTGAATCGAGCAAACAGCAGAGTTAGGATCTGCCATCGCCGCTGATGTGGTTGTCGGGTTCAATATTCCAGCCGAAGTTCCGGGTGGTTGTGGAATAGCCATAGGCAGACTTTGTGGTGGCAGAGATTGCCGTTTCGGGATGGTGCTTGGGAGTAATGCAGCGTGTTCGCGAACCCTTTGTTTCGTTTCGGGGCTCAAATGGTATAGAGCGCATTTGGTGAAACACGTCTGGACCTATTTCATATGTATTTTAAAAAACGGGTTTAAATTTTAATTTTCATGAAGGGATACGACTTTCCCTTTTACATCGCAATATCGCATTCACATAGTAAATTCGCTCACCGACTCTCCTGACTTAGCAGACACTAAAAATGAAAGGTGAATGTTAAACTCTTGAGCGAAACGCGTGTGAGCGTCCAGCCGTACTGCTCTTAAGTGTTCCAAGTCTCCTTTGGATCCAACCAACGCGATGGAAGGCTCCAATCGTTTCTCTTCCGCTATTCCATAAACAATTGAGACCCATTTTCTAAGCTCATTTAAGGATGCCATATTGGTCATGTCGTACGTAAACAGGTAAACCTTGGTAAACAAAAGCAAAAAAGAAAAACAAATTAACTTCTGCTTTATATTCATTCGTTACGGCAAATCTATGATTTTAAATTAGCAAAAGTTTCTTTTATGTATACTCGTACATCAATGCCATGAAGACAGATTGGCAACATCTTCGATTGTAACGCACTTCCAGCAATGTCGATTAAAATTAACGTCACAGTTCCCAAGGGCTTGACGCTCATCCTCCGTGAGAAAAAGTCTACGCCAGGCGTGGGATTGTACTGACTTCCATGGAAGGTGTTCTCCACAAACCTTTTCACGATGCAGGACTAGGCGATCAAAGCAATAAATTCGTTGTGAGAGAAAAAGTCGTATCGCACCTTTCGTAATCTATGTTAATGACATGTTTTTTTTTTACTTTTTCAAACTTACTTTTCCTATACATGCCGCTCCAATGAGACCAATACGAACTTGTTTCCCCTCCAGCTCCATTATTGCACAGTTTAGTAGAAAAATGATTTTAACAAAATTGTACTTTACATCTTGCGTTTAATTAAAACGGCAATTGTGTTAGGTCTTTTCTTTGTCAATTCCCAGAATTTAAAATGTAGGTATTTGTGGATTCTGTAACGTATATTCTAGAAGAGAAAATGTCACTACAACTAAAATCGATACACTTTTTCATTGATTTTGTCTAAAAAGCTTTTTGACATGGCAAAAAATGATGTGTGGAGTACACAGTACACGTACACGTATGTACGAAGAAAGCATGAAAAGCAGGCACAGGCTTTCGTCCGTCAATACTTTTACCTGTGCATATAATATATTGCTACCTAAATGCTTTTTTTATTTTTGAGGAGGAATCAACGAGAGCATTAGCTCATTGGAAGATAGACCCAGACCAGGTGGGGGACATAGGAAAGCGTTTCAATGATTCATGCCTCCGTAAACTTTGTTCCAGTAGTGTCCCGATGGGGAAAACAGGTGACAGGTGAAAGTAGAATGGTTGCTCCGTTCATTTTTGTTGACGTATGCATTACATAGACATAACTTCATTTGTGCATAATATAGCCAAACTTTTTTCTTTGTTTTCATAATATAAATAAGGTTGTGCCTTACTCCGTTTACAGTACGGAGTTCTGAACGTAAAAGTCTGGAAAATGCATCGGTCTCATAATGCCCCGACTGGGATATAAAATGTTGCTCCGTAGCTGTTAATTTTTATTTGTTTGGCAATTTTCTGATATGATAAGAGTTGGAACAGTTAACAGAAGCAGTTGGCATTCTGGTAACAAATATAACATTGGTGTTTCTTTAAAAACTTTGCTTGCGTCATTGAAGGAAAATGTGGATCTTTGGTTTTACAGAGAAAACTACAACGCAATGATATGACATTCATATAGATTACGAATGGTGCATAATATAGCCAAACTTTTTTCTTTGTTTTCATAATATAAATAAGGTTGTGCCTTACTCCGTTTACAGTACGTACGGAGTTCTGAACGTAAAATTGTCTGGAAAAATGCATCGGTCTCATAATGCCCCCACTGGGATATAAAGTGTTGCTCCGCAGCAGTTAATTTTTATTTGTTTGACAATTTTCTGATATGATAAGAGTTGGAACAGTTAACAGAAGCAGTTGGCATTCTGGTAACAAATATAACATTGGTGTTTCTTTAAAAACTTTGCGTCATTGAAGGAAAATGTGGATCTTTGGTTTTACAGAGAAAACTACAACGCAATGATATGACATTCATTCATGCATTATGTTATGTTATCCCGCAGTTTTTTAAACAATTTATTTGCAAATTCATTGTTTGTATTTATTTAGGTTTGTTTTCTTAGAAAACTGGAAAAACATTGCCATGTTGTCATCATTGTAAAGAGGTTTGACAATCTCTGTTTAAAAACTAATATAACCTTAGGCTGATTATGTCATGCTATGTGTATATGTATGTTATGTCAGGTTAGGACAAAATTTATTTATGCAGTCAATTTCCAGCAAATAGTGCGAAATCAAATGATGTAATGTGATAATTCTGATAAAAATGATGTCATAAAGCTACTTTGTACGTACAATGATTTGCGGAGTATATTAAATAGAAGTTTGTTGGACTTTGCGTAATGCTTACTGACTTGCGAGGGTACGTTGTAAGTAAATGAAACATCTTCACAGCTATTAATAAGTAACCAACCAGTAAATTACAAGAGTTCATCTTCAGTTCAAGTTAAGAATTTATGTTAAAAATTAAAAAAATATGTAAAAGGATTTCTTCAAACTTCATCATGAAAAATCCTTGAACAAATCCTCTACAGAAAAGTAAATTGGTTAATGCTGTTTTTATAAAAAGTATTCAATTACGCAATCAATCATTATCCATTCTGGGTTTATCCGTAACTAAGCTTGCTATACTAAAATGAGTGGTATTTACTTTAATTTTAAATGGAATCATTATCAATTCAAGAGTCCTTTCTTCTTGATCTGCGTTTTTCTACATGAATATGCAGCAAATGTGCTCTGTCTGTGCTAAGGCTGACGTAATTAATTCTTCCCAATATGCAATATCAGTAATTTTGAGTCATAGTCATATCTCATCATTCATTCTGAATTTGTCCGTATGAACTGTATATAAATCTGTGGATACATCTATTTAGCCATGCATTAATAATTGTAGTACTGTGTCGTGTCGAGGTCAGTAAAACCAAATCAAAGAAGCTGTCTTTACGGTTTTTGAAACTTTGATTGTACCAAGTGCTAATTACTTTACTAACATTTAGCGCTCTGTAGTTAAACTCGTCATCATGTGGCATTCCGTTATAGATTTTATATATTCCCCAATTATGCTACAAATGCTGGCTACTCATTCGGAAAACTTACCATTATCAAAACACTCTTTAAACCGGTAACTAACTTTATGTCAATTAAATTAATTATGAATAAATAATTGTAAGTTTACTCATTCGGTAAAAACCTTTTTGTATCCAAAGGACTTGCCCAAGCGATGGCTTAACTCCAACGATTTTTTATAACCACAAGGACCCTAACTTACGGGGCTGCCATCCCGTCAATTTTCAAGGCCCATGTGGAGAAAACATGATTTTATATTCAACCAAAGAAGACGAAAAAATTGGGGAATGTGACTGTGACAGACGTTCTCCAAGGACATTAATTTACCATCGAAGGACTGCAAAATGCTATCCAATTTTTCAACAGGGATACTGCTCTTCAGGAAAGTGGTTGGACTTAACAGAAAATGGAATGCCCACTTGTAAAACCAACCCTTGCATAGAGAAAGGGAAGAAAGGAATGAACCACCAAAAGGGAGAAGAATTGGTGTTAATGAAAGGGGAATGTGTAAAGTTGGACTCCCCTTCATCATTATGCGATGGTCTATGTGAAAAGGTTGGATTTAATTACACCAGAAGACTTCCTACCTGCGTTCCAGCCTGTAGAATCAAAACGATTGGAGCTGTCGAAATAAAATGTAGACCAGGAACGTATCGAGCAATTACTGGTCGTTGTCAACCTGAATTTGAATTTGAGTGGGACTAATGAAGATGGAATGCAGTTGCAAAAGTTTTTACTCTAATTTCTTACTCTAGTTATTCTTACGTATTTCACATACATACCTATATACATTTAATGATTTAAAATGGAAATTTTCTTTAATGGGACACACATCCCTCTAGTCAGTTATCACTAATAACCTTAATTGTTAATAAAACACTAAGTTACCAAAATTCTCAGTAGATAAATAACAATAAAGCTTCTCTTTACTTCAATAATTGTCAGGTTTCTATCCTTTCGTAACATTTATTAAGCAGAACTAATTGCTGGCCCGATGTAGGCATTCGGAACTCGGTATGGCAGATTCAAGCAGATTACCACAAGTCCATTTTTTGCAATGTTTGGCAATTTGGAAGCTTGCTGCTACTTGCTCTTTGTTTTTTTTGTTGGATTTACGCATTTGAAATACATTTGACGTCTTTCTGTGTCATCGACGCAAAGTGCGAAGAGATTAAATCAACTACGCATTAGTATTATTTTCTGTAGAAAGTAAAACGCAAAATGATTTTGCCTTCAATTAGTTGAGGATTTGGACAATCGCTGGATGGACCCCAAAAAATAAAAAAAATACACAAAATCAAAGACATTTACGAGATGTAAAGTGTAAGCGATGTAATTGCTGTAGTGGCAACAACGAAGCTAATCATAAAAAGGCTTTTTATCTTCTGATTTACCGACCGACTGTGCAAAATAACTGAGAAATTCATTTCGCATTTTATTGCAACGACCCAAAATCCAAATTCCAAACTTATATTTTAAAACAGGAGTAAGGATTCATTTCATCATCGAATGATCATCGCAATTACATCAGTATTGTTTATGTAGAAAGTATTTTTGTGGTTGTTCCACCTAATCATCTTCATTTTTTGGCAAGAGTAAAAAAATCTTTCAGATTTTAAAAATAAAGCAATAATTTATAGCAGATCATCATGATTTTTGGCTCGCTCCTAATTTCAGTATTGCAATTTGGTCTTAAGAAGAACAATCTCATCTTTTGTTGCAAAATGTTGCGAAATGCCCACAGATAATTTAACACATTTCATGTCATTTTGAATAGAAAACCACTTTTCATTTACTCCATCACACTACTACACCATCATCATTACACCGCACAACCCAAACCCAACCCA
>JAHZNJ010001509.1:0-18152 GCA_027744475.1 Lepidocyrtus cf. sotoi NNG-2020 | reverse complement strand
TCCCTATCGTCATCATCAGCACAATCGTGTGCGTCGTCATCATCGTGATTGAGAGAGCAAAAGATATATAAATAGGGAGTGAGTGAGAGCAAGAGAGAGAGAGAGAGAGAGAGAGAGAAGAGAGATAGGGAGACGGTATTACCCTTCTTCTCCTTTTTCTTCCTCCTCTTCTATCGCTTGAAAATTCAGTTAACTGTCATAATATCCATAAAGCTAAAACTCATTCCATAATCCTAATCCTAACGACAAATGGACACATTACGAAAGTATTTTTTTCACTTTCATCAGCGTTTTTCTTATGGAAGAATAAGAAGAAGGAGAAAGGATTAAGTAGCGTACTTTGAAAATTTGTCTCTTTATATTTTATTATTGGCATAATGATGATACTTTAACGAAAAGTTTTTAGAATGATATCACCTCATATCTTCATCTCTCTTCTCCTTTTCTCTTTCTTTATCTTTTTTAAAAAAAACCTAGGCCCTGTTTCTACTTTTTCCGCTTCCCCCCACAAAAAACTTCTTTCTTTTTGTAAGCTGAAAGTTGGACCATCTTCTCTCCATAATACATTCCGCCAATCTTTTCAAGCCAATTTCTTTACATTTTCGAATTACGTAATGATACATGGTATAGATCTTCTTTTCAAAGGAAGAGGAGAAAGAAAAGTGTGTCGCTTTACACTTTTTTCTTCCTTTTCGTTTGCAAATATATATCTCTATCTATCTATCTGTATTATTTTACTCACTTTGCCTTGGCTGTCCATGTCTCTCCGTTGCATCGCTGGGTGAAAAAGAGGGGAAGATTCAGAGAGAAAAGAAGCCAAAATGTGATCTCCTGAACTCTTTTCTTTTTTTAGAAAAAAAGCTGTTAAGGAGAAAAGATTTCTTTTTTTGAAAATTTTCCTCACAGACTTAGGCTCCTGCTTTCTCTTTCGCTCACCACCACTCAATTCAGTATTCTTTTGCTAGTACATCCACAAAAAAGTGGAGAAGCATAGCTTTACCTCTCTTTTTCAAAATTATGGAATCTGTTACATAATGCATTATAGTCTGTCTCTGCCTCTGCTTGCCTGCTTCATATGGGAAATGAAATCATTATAAAACAAGACTTTTTATTTACAGAAAGCTTAAGCGAAAAAAATATTCTTTTTTTTCTCTCTGGTGAAATATCTTCCACAGTCGTTTCACTGTACTTTATAATGGAATGTAGCTCGTAAGTATAAAAAACTGGAGTGAAATTGTACAGCGCCACAATAATAATATCTGATTTTATGCCACTTATGGGCCATCATACATATCCCATGAAAGTTTCATTTTTAACTCCTCATGCACTACTACTGCCACTACTCTTGCAGGTTGCTTTTTTTGCTTTTACTGTTGCCGTGCTGTCATTTGGGCCGTTACAAAACATTATCACTACTAAAAAGGGTGATATCATTTCAAATAGTGTGCGGTGAGGGATGGACTTTGAAGGAGACTCTAGGGACTACTTAATCCAGTTTACTCGCAGTAAAAAATGCTACCATTTTTTTCTTCTACATCTCCTCAACTCAAAAATCACAACGACGTATTATATTATGCATATGCAGAGTCAAACAGACCATAAACGACGTAATCAAACAACAACGTTTTACTCAACAATTAATGTGTATGTATGTGTATGGTTGTGGTACAAATATTTGTTTCTTTTTATTGTTATTTTCTATTCTTCATATATTTATCTAGTAAAAACTGGTTTGAACTGGGTTTTTTTCAATGTTTGCGTTTTCAAATCATAGCACTCAATTGACAATTTGAAATATGCCGAATATTAAAACCTGATTTCCTTTACGTACATTTATTATTTATTTATTTTCATAATGTGATTTGTTTTATTTACTTTAGACTTTGATTGACTCACTGCTATTTTCCATTTAGATTGGTTACTTTACTTAAAAGGAGAAGAAAAGTGCAAAAGCACGTTAGCTCATCCTGGCGAGTACTTCTTTTGATTTACACTTTTCTATTTGGTAAAAATTACAAAGCAAATCCAAACTGTCAAAAACTAACGATGAATAGAACCACAATAGCAAAAAGGAGGAAAATAGAATGAAGGAATAAACATTTCGATGCTACAATAATAGTTTCGTTTATGCAAACCCAAAAATCAAGATCATCAAAGCGTTTAATTCTAAACGGAAAATTTTTCAAAAAGTGATTTGTTTTTCAATTATTTGTTTCGAGTCCATATGTACTATAAAACCTATTAAGTATTATGCAACAATTTATTTACCTTCACCCATTTTCAATCTGTTATTTGATATTCCTAATAAAAATCGCCGCACATCCGGATTAAATGCATTGAAGTAGCAGTACCCATAGTATATTTCTAGTAACTAAATTAAAGAGTTTATATAGTGTAGCAAAATGGGCAAATTTTCAATCCAGCCTAATCGTTTGTGAATGCAAATTGCTTATTAGAGCTTAAGTGGTGTGTAAACTTGGAGAGTTTGAGTTTGCTTGTGTTAAACAGAATTATGACTTTTCCCTTCCTCTCCTCGCCTTTTTATTTTTCAAGTTGATTTTTATATACTCTCTTTTTCTCTATTCTCTCAGTGCGAAAAAAAGTAGTGAGAGAAAGAGATGCATTACCATTTTATTACTTTTGCTTCGAAAATTTCTTCAACGTGATTTTACATTGCAGCAGAAAATGAAGGAGAGAGAAAAGAGCATGCAAGAGCAGCATAGTGTTGTGTAAAGTGTAGACTAGACTCGCGTTTATTTATCCGATCGCTCTTCTTCTAGTCTATTAGGTCGTTGTATCACAGTTGGCTACGCAATAATTTAATGGCTGATGTCGAAATTCGCATTCGCATCTCTCTGCCTGCACTCTGTTTCTCTCTCCCTCACACACACAAACTCTCTGTTCTGTTGTGACAAGAAAGCTAAAGGATATTGCGCAATTTAATATCCAATTAGCGAAAAGAAATATGGAAATTGGAATAATATTTTTTTAGCTGTAGGGGTGCTACACTCATTTATGGTGTGTTATCATTTCAACGAACACATTTCGCAAGTGAATTAATATCATTTTTTGCACTTTGCGTTTAACATGAATAATATGAATGCGCCTTACTCACTACTATACATAAGTAGATACAAAACGTTCTCAGTTGTTCGAATAGAAAATCATAAATTTACTTCAAAGTAAATAAATCATTTGACGCTTGAGTTTCGCACCTCAAAAGGTGGGAAACGGAAAAGTTTTTGGGAATGTGAGTGAAATGGAATTCCTTTGAATGGTTGTTTTTGTTAAAAGCTTTACGTCGTTTTTGTTGTAAGCCTTTTTAGCAGCAGAAGCAAAAGCAATGCAACGGATCTTTTATGAATAAAACACATTTTATGTACATGCTTGTCTGTCTTTCATCATCATCATAATTTTTTTAGTTATTTACAGGTAGGAAGTGTGACGTGGTGCTTCAATAACACTGCTGAAAAATGTATACGAAATACTAAAATTGCCAAATCAGAGATTGGATTCCTTTTCCTGTCTTTTTAAACTGTGTAATAAAAATCAACGTTGTTTAAGAATAATCTTATTATAACATTGAATACAAAAAAAATACAAAAAAAAGATTTTATACAATAAGTTCTTTTCCTCTCTCTGGATTTATTGTTAAAAGCTTTAGCTTCAACATTATCATCCGTTTAGCTTGAATACCATTTATCCAAGAAAAAAATACGGTACTATGAAAAAAATAAAAATAAGCTCTAAATTTGTATCCTTATCTTTCCTCTTACTACGGGTTCCCTTCTAGTTTTTCTTTCACTTTTCGCTCAGGATCAAGATAAAGTAGATTTTTTCAGATTGAATATCAATCTCATCAACCTGTCAGTTGTATTGCGATTTCATCACTTTTAAATCATGTAAGCAGCAGCAAGTATACTTATGTTATGCTGAATGTAATTTGGAGAGAAAGCTCCCAACTTCCACCACCAAACACTGTATTCTGTATTGGGATTGGAAAGAAGAAATTCGATTGCTTGAGAGAAACGAGTTTTAGCATTTATGAGAAAGTTGAAACGACGAACTTACTTACTTGCTACGGTGCGATTGAAAACATTTATCGGCGTCTTTCACACTCAAGTCAGTCAGCACTAGCATAACATTACTAGATTTATACATATTTTACTTTACGGATTCTGATCTATTATCTGGTCTGGGTTACTTTTTTCGTTTTTGCACCGTTTTGGTAGTAAAGGAAGAGTTTGTAGCCATAATATTATTTTTATTTTATCGTATAATGCTTATTCCATTCGGTAACAACAACATACATTACGTAAGGTACATATAGGAGCCACTTCATCCACTCTCTCTCTATAACTCTGGTGGAGTTTGTTGACAAAGGGAAACGATGAGTATGCAGCTATTGGTTTGTGATTTGTACTCAACACTACTTTCATCTTGAGTGAGTGACAAGGAGCTGAATTAGCAGAATCAATGATAGATCTGCAGTAGTACTGCTGATGCTGATGATAATGATCATGGTATTTGGTGGGAGGTGGTTAAGTTGGAAGGATATTGAGAGAGAGTTGCAGCAATTGCAAAATAAATTCTCTAGACAAAACCTTCCATGTACCTCTTATACGCAGTTAATTAAAACATTTTTGTTTATTCAATTTTATGATATGCAAATAACGGAAATTATTTAATTTATTGGTTTTTTGTGATAAGTGAGAGGAGCAAAAATTAAAGTATGCGGTAGTCATATTTAATTAAAAACTCTATTATGTCAATGGCCATAGAGTGAAATAAAACCGGATTGGATAATGTTCTTACAAGTTCTAAACTACTGACTATGAGTTCTGTTTGAGATTTTGCTCTGAAGCATTTTTTCACGGACTCAGGAAGCATTTTCCCATTCACTATTAGAGACTTTCTTCTTTTTTTTTTCTTCCTTTTTCTAAGAATTTAAATCAATCTAATCTAATGAAATGAAACGAAATGAAATTCTTAATTTAAATTGCATTTATATACCCCTCTTAACCAAGAAGAATAGTCATTGACTGAAGAAATAAATTCGAAAAAAGTTTTTTTTTCAGCCTTTATTGTTGTTGCATTTAATGAATTACTTTTAAGACAATATACTACTTTATTGCCTTTCATTTGTAAGTAAGTTTACTTTGGTAAGCAAACATTGAAAAGTTACCCCATCTTCTTTCTCCATGTAGGAGGAGGAGGAAAAGAAGAAGAAATGAATGAAGATTTCACTGTTTACTATACCTAGCGAAGAAGTCTCTTTCTGGAAGAAGAGTTTAATTATGCGACAAAGAGCAAAGTGCTATTACCCTCTAACCACAACCACCACCACGCAATAAATATTTCACTTTTAAGAAATGAAGTCGCTCGTTCTCTAGTTATACTTCTTCTTTGCGCAGCAGTTCGCACTACTGTGGCAGGTCATCAGCACTTATGATTTTTATTGCATATTAATGCTCTTGTAATGGGCGGATGAAATCCCAACCGTTAAAAAAGAAATGTTAGGAACGTTAATGATGCAGAGAGGGTATCACTGCTGCTGCTGTTGCTGCTGCTCACTGCAGGCAAATTTTTTGTTACAAAACCAGCACCACCACCGCAAAGCAAATGCTACATTTATTGCGTGTATTTTTCATTTAAAATGGAATTTTCTCAGAAAATCTAAAATTCATTTATAAAAAATAAAGGGAGAAAAGAGGTTATGAACCCAGACATATTTATACGAGCGTTTCGACAAGAGCTCACGTACTTGCAATAAAATCTCCTAGTATTGCAAAAAAAAAAAGAAGAAGTAGAAATAGAAAATCTTCCATTTTCTGAGGCAGGTTGTGTCTCTACAGTGTAATTAGTGAGATTAACGATGGCTTGGTGACAGTAAATACAGGGGCCTAACAAAGAAGGAAGTAATGGAAGAGTAATGGTCGAGAAAATCGGTCAGACACTCGACGAGCATTGCACAGTCTCATTGCATTTATTTTACTTCTTCCCGAAGGACAATATTATATAAAATGCCTGATGTTGCTTTGCTACTTCTGCTACTGCCCATACAACATGGACATGGACATGGATGTCGTCCTTCTTCTTCTTTTTTCCTATTCTTTTCTGGTTTCTCCTTGCCTGGTTTCATTACCGTTCTTTCTGCTCAAACTTCGGACGAATAATGCTCAAACTGATATTACGTAATAATGTACAAATGGTACATATTCATGCTTGGTGAGCAGGAAGACAACAATAAGGAGCAGGAGAAGTAGAGAACAAGACCAAAAAGAAGAAAAAAAGAAGGAAAGGAAAAGGTACATCGTCAATAAAAACTTTTTACATTGAGATCCGGACAACACAGAAAAGGCAGAACTTTTTCTCTCGAATTTACTGTCACCAAAGTTGAAATAATTTTCGGGAGTAAATACAAATGATAAAACTCCAACGTAGTAGAAGAACATTCACATTATTAGCAATGAAAGGATGGAGGGATGGACGGACGAAGGGATGGAAAGAAAGAGCGAACAAACGAGTAACGCAGATACAGCGAAATCTCGGATATTGATTTCATCAGTAAAAAAGCAAAATTGAACTGAAGTGATCTGCCATGTTAGTTGAGTTAGCAAAAAAATAAAGTTAGTTCAGAAAGCTAGTCCTTAAGAAGAAAAAATAATATTATGAATGCGGTGGAAAAGGTATTTATCATTTTGATTTGGAAGTTTAGCCACTTCTGACATGAGATGAATTGTATTCATTTCAGAAATTGAAAAAAGTAGCCCCACACCACGCAAACTTTTCGAAATGATTTACTGTATTACCTGAATGAATGATTAAAGCGTTCTAAAAAGCAAATCAGCATCAAATTCAGCTCATTTTAAAAGATTACTTTTCAACAGCATGTCACTTTTGCAAATAAAAAGCTGCTGGTGTGGTGGTTGGTCATTTTCAGAGAACACAATTTTAAAAAAATAATCTGTAAAACTTCTAAAAATAGCTTAGAATGGTAATATTAAAATGGAATTCTACGTACATTATGCCTTAAGTAATCTAAATTCAGGTGGTAATTGATATCATCTGCCACCGTCCATATTCTTGACATATGAGGCTCAACCGTGTCCCCTCTTCTCTTACTGAATGCGCCGGTACTGCTGCTGCTGCTGCTGGGTTTTTTCCGCCAACCCTTACGAACAAATCTAAGAGCCGTTTTGGCGTTTATTGGTAGAAAGACACTATCACTAAAACACTACTGCACCACCACCACCGCCAAAAACGGCATCACCAGCACCACCTCCCTAAACATTATTACGTTTGCTGCTACTGCTGTTGCTGCAGCTACGACTACTACCACAACAACATTTAGTAATAAGAGAAGGAGTTGGTTTCAAATGTAAAATGAATAAAATTTCTTCACGCCACAGTGACATGCTGCTGCTGCTGCCGCTGCTGTTGGCTACCCTACTTAAGTCACTCCCACTGTTCACATAGTAATCATATAGTATAAAACCGATGATGTTGATAGTCATATTATTTGTACTCTAGTAGAAAATGCTTTTGCAACTCGACAATATTTTCCCATATAAAAAGATAACTTATTGGCTTTGTCCTCATAACTGTGCACTTTAAAATTTTCGCAACGAAGTGAAAAGTAATTTTTTATCGTTCATAGTTTGCTAACAATAAAAGCGCTTGCTTGCTGCCCATAGCGGACATATGATTACGTAGATACATTTTTTTATTTTATAACTGTCCCTTTGTAAAGTACATCATTATCATTTCTCGAATAAACTATTATATTAGATTTTAGCTGTGCTGGAGAGTGTTGGTGGTAAATATGGGAAAATGTGGAGGTAAGGAAAATTGGGGCGCGTTGAGAAATACTTTAACTCTCTCTCACTCTCTCTCTCTGAGTGTGAGCTTACGAAAAACTTTTGCTGTTCTCTTGCACCACAAATGTTTCGATTAATGATTTGTTCTGGGACACTTATAACCAACTTTGGCATTATTTCAGCACAAAGCCATCTCTAAAATGTTATTTTAGATTAAAAATTTTAGTTCACATTAGAGATTGCATCTTCCAATCTTCTTCGAGTTCCAACGAGATAAAAATCACGGGATACAATAGAAGATGCATCCGCACGTGTACGTACATTTAATTGAGGTAATGAAAGAATTATGAGCATTCAAATACTGTTGTTGTATTATTATTATTATTCGCTCTCTCAGATTTGAGATTTGAAAGCGGAGTATAAAAATCTTTACAAAGCATTTTTTCAGCACATTATACACTATTCTGGTTAATCTACTACACTTATACACAAGCAAAAATTTTGCTTTGTCAATAATGTACGTGTTTAAGTCACATCCCTGTATCAAGAGTAGCAGAGTGGTAGTAGGAGGAGCACAAGTGGAACAAATGAGATCATCCTTTGATGAATTTAGTCAATAAATAATGTTCCTTTTAGCCGTTCAAGTGAATTTCGGGTCGGAGCTCAGATTAAGGGTGATTACAAGAGTCTCGAAGGAATAACCTGCTATGTAGCAGTAGTAGTAGCAGCTCCATCTTTACTATTGAGTACACTATATAGTGGAGGAGAAGATGTTGTTGTTATTGAATCCAATTCAATCCTTTCACTTTCATGTTTTCCTTTTCCATCTTCCTTTCTTCCTCTCTATTTCCTTTATACAGATTTGTTTAACGATAACAACAACGCTAAAAATATTTTTTCTTCTAAAATCAAAGTTTTTTTTTTGATTTGGGTGTTTTGAACTATGAAGAGGTAAGTAAATATATAGGAGTTGGTTTTCCACTGTTACTACTACTCTCTCTAGACTAATTTGTTATTTGCTGCCGTTTTGCTTCTACTGAAACTACTTCCGAGAGGAACAACACAAAAGACAGATTTTCAGTTTTTTCCTTATGTGAACAAATTTAGGAAGAAGCTACAGCTACGGAGAGCAAGAGAAAGATTCATTTGCTTCTTCTTCTCCTTCTCCATTTACTTTTTGACGTTCAAAAGCTTTCTCCTTTCGACTTTCAACATCCAACGCATTTTTATTACCCCGTGTTTATTTCAGCAGCAGGTCTCTTGTTACTTTACTTCTCTCTCTCTCTTCTCTTGCTCATGTGTGTGGAGTTTTGGGAGTTTAAAGAACAGAGCTTGTAGAAGTATGTAGTATGTTATAGTAATAAACTGTTGTTTTTTCAACTGTTCTCCTCTCTCTTCAGCTTTCTCGCTAAATCTTTCCAATAATGACGGTACTTTTCCCACTTTACTTTCATTAAATGAAGTAAAAGGAAAGAGAAAGAAGGAGAATGCGAAGAAGAAGAAGAATAAGCTCTCCAGTTTCACTTTTCACATCTTCTTCTACTTTTTCGCTAATATTATTATTTTTTATATAGGGGCTTTTATTGCCCTTTCCATTCCATATCTCATACTAGCCACCTTTTCCTAATGACTTTATGAAATTGTTCCTGGAGTTGAGTCACCATCAAAACACCACCACCACTTCTACTACAACTATTCCAACTACTACGATTACTTCTGCGAAGACAACTCCGACATGAATGTGAGTGAATGCAAAACAACCGAATAGAATAAGGAGATTGTTTTGACAACTTTCATGGTATGTTCTTTCTGACTGACTGTTGTTGCACGCTTAAAACGGATAATGAGGTAGTTCCTGTAAAACACGTTCTTACATTTGTAAGTGAAGCTTACTAGTGGAGTCGAAGAAGAAGAAAACGAAAGATGAAAAGCTTCAAAGTGTAATAATATTTATACGTGTGTAAGAAGTACGTTGAGTGTAAGCGGCAACTAACTCCTATCAATTTTAATGGATGATGATGTGTGACGCCGTCGATGTTGTTTCTGTTGTTGCTGCTGCTGATGATGATGATGAGGATGTTGATGTTATTTTTTCAACGGAACAACACGCACTAACTAAAATGACTATGTTGTTAGCAGCACACTCACAGTTTTCTTTCAACTTGCTAAACTAATCTTCTTCTCCGCTTTTGCTCCGCTTTATGTAAGTATGAATGAAGATATTTACGCGAAAAGATGGGCAGCAGCAAGAGCAAGCAGCACGTAAATAAGAAAAACGTGGAAAGAGTGTGAGTGAGAGAATAACATTGGAACAAACTAACTCTGGAGACTTCTCAGAGGAAAATGTAAGTAGAGGAGCCTCTCTCTCGCTCTAGTCTGGAATTCTTTCAAGGAACGGAACAACAGAGCTGGTGAGCCAAGCCTAAGAAAAGAGAAGGTTGAACTGTGAATCAAAATCCTCTGATCATCCTCTCATCATAAGAAGCAGTATCAACTCCCTTCCAACTTAACCAACAACGTGCAAAAGGCAACAGCAAGAACAGTAAGAGTAGCGAAAACAGGGCAAGAGGAAAGAAAAATATTTCCAACGAGGCTTTTGCAATAGCAGCAAAAGCGCTTTTTCATCAGCTTCTGAATGAAAAGAAAGGGTGGCTTGGCTTGCTTTGGTTTGGCTTTCGTTTGAAAAAAAAGAGAGAGAACGGAACCGAAAAGTGCCAGAGAGAGTGGAAAAGTAGTTAAAGTAGTATTGGGGAGCTAAAAAGAAGCAGCATCATAGTCTCATTCTCACAAAGCACTTCTTTCCTCTCTTTCTCTCCCACCATCGCCACCACCGCCAACGCCACTACTTTCCCCATTTCATCCAATGTACCGTACCACTACAATCTCATCTCATCCTCATGAAGAACAGCTTCCACTACAAGAGCACTTTACTTTGGTTTTTCTTTCAAATGAAATGAAGGCAGTAGCCAGCAGCCACCAGCAGCGCAGTGCCAAGAAGAAGAAGATAGGAGCACCACCAGCAGCAAATAAAGCAGCGATGCAATGTTGGAGTTTCCCATTCTGTGAAGACGAACTGGAAGAATGGCACATATACCGAAAAAAGGAGAAAGTAAGAGGCCAGCCAGTGCAGCAGCAGCAGCAGTATGTGCCACCATCGATACGGATATTATTATTACTATTATTATATGGTATCTGACGCAAGCGTCTCCTTCGACTCAAATAGACATCTATCTACTACAATCTAGAAGAGTAGTAGTAACAGTGATATAACAACATCCTTGCAAAAAACTGACTGACTGACTATTATTATTCAATTGTTCCCTTGCTCGAATTTTTTCGGTTTGGCTCAAAGAGAAAAAAAAACAACCAGCAAGTTTTTTTTTCTGGGGAAAAGAAAAGCTAAGGAAAAAACTAACTATAAGTAAGAATAAGAAAAGTGAATGTTGTTGAAAAAACTATCAGCAGCTTTCTTACTTTTCTTAAGGCTGAAAAATGTAACGGCAACTGCAACAGTCAACCACCCACCCAAGAAAAAAACAAGTATTTACTGAAAAAGAGCCACTGCCTGCAAAATGATAATGGTTGCAGTATTAGTAGGAGTAATAGTGGCTGTGGTACAGCTTGCTCTGGTCTCCGTTCTTTCCTTCCTTCATTCTTTCTTTCTTATTATTATTATTACATTTTAAGTTTTTTTCTCTTCTATCCCAATCTGCCATTTCATAGCACAAGGAAACAGTATCGAATTGAATCTTTTTCTTCTTCTACTTCGATTGTTTTTTTTTCTATTTTTTCCCAGTCTTCTTTTTTTGCAAAGACGAAAAAAGCTAACTACTTTCTAGTTTGTAGTTAGATAGATAGACAGCTAAGAAGAATATCCATCAGCAGCNATCGAATTGAATCTTTTTCTTCTTCTACTTCGATTGTTTTTTTTTCTATTTTTTCCCAGTCTTCTTTTTTTGCAAAGACGAAAAAAGCTAACTACTTTCTAGTTTGTAGTTAGATAGATAGACAGCTAAGAAGAATATCCATCAGCAGCAGTATTTCTTCCAGAGAGAGACTTTTCTGGAGCAAGTTCCTTTTCTCCCCAAAAAAATAAAAAAATTCAGAGAACGTTGCTTTGCTCAAAGTGTTTTTTCGTCTTAACCAAACTGACAAAAAAAAACAGAAGAAAGAGAAGACGAATAAGAAAAGAAGAAGAAGATCTGAGAAAGAACTCAAAAGATATTTACGTTGATAATGTATTATTAGATGAGAATGAAATGAGCGTCAGCCAAGCAATGGCACACTGACACAACCACCACTACCACAAACAACATCCAAAGCAAATGATTGACGATAACGTTAAGTTGGTGGTGGTAGTGAAATAAATAAAAGGTTTTATCTTGTTTTCCTTTCCTCGACTGCCAATATTAATTTTTATGTGAAGGGGCTCAAGATTAGCAGCAGTAGGGTAGGAGTAGAAGGAGTAGCTTTAGTACTTATCAAACAAAATTAGTTATGCTATGCCCACACACTTCTACTTCTGCTTCCTGGAAATCATTATCATTTTCACCAAACAAATTTATTTTAAACCGTTGATGTTTTCCCTTAAAAAAGAATAAAAAATTCAAAGAAATTTAGATCTGCTTTCATCCTATCCTTCTTACATTGTCTGCATTAAATAGTTTTTTTATTATTGGTGTTGTTTTCAAATCTGAAAACATTCTCGTTAAAAATTCTGGAATTCTTTCTAGCGGAGATTAACACAATTACAGATTATCCCTTAAAAACGTTTTTATAACAAAGAGTGTAGTAGTGGCTTGTCTTGTAAGTGGGTTGCTCAATTTATTACTAATTTTACTGTTGCTGCTGCTGTTACAGTTACAACTATTACTGCTACTGACATGGATGGATACATACTTAACTTAACAATTTTTCTGTCACGCGCCAAGAACCTCCCAACAAACACTATGCATGCATCGTCACTTCTTCCCTTCAAAAATATAATGTATATCTTTGTATTCACTGATGCGGAAGTGGAAGAACGATCATCGTCATCATCATCATCATCATCAACATTTGTTTTCCCAACAGAATTCTCCTCAACGTCATTATGTAACATTTTCTGAAGAAATATCATCATCATTCCTAGTCTACTTATATTTACTCGCTTGCTTGTCGTTCTCGTCAAGATTGTAGAAGGAGGACAAAACATAAAATATATGAAGGAGAAGAAAAGCAAAGAAACTGAGAGGAGAAGGGATGGAGAAAGATGGACGGGATGGAAAAGAGAGAATACAGATATTTCGGTAATGTGGAATGAAAAGAAGAGATGACACGATTGGAATAACTACTTTCTTCTCTCTCGCCCCATCTCTTCTCCTTCTCCTCTTTATTATGGCCTCCTCATCAACAAACGTTCAAGGAGGACACTTGTTCTCTATCCATCCATCCACGCCGCTAGTCCTTTTTTGGTGTTGTTTGTCATCGTGAGTGGAATAAGCATTGGGTTTGCTTTGCTTCTGCTGTTGCTGAAAGAAGTGGAGACAGAAACAGAAAGCAAGGAAAGGGAAGCTTTGACGAAATAGGTGGTTTTTATTTCTAGTAATTTCTAACTTCCAAAGCATGACCGCCATCACTGTACTACTGGTAAGCAAGACTCCGACACAAAGATCGATTGCGAATGCAAGCCGTCGTCTTAATTACAAGCTAGTATACTCCTTCCTCCCTTCAAGCCTTTCTTCCACTTCCATAAAATAATAAAGAAAAAGAAAGGCTAGAAGGTTTGCCAGAACTATGTTGTTGAGTTGTGCGCCACTATGATTATCATCACTAACAAAATCATTGCTACTTTTCAGTCCTTTTCCCATACCCCGACACCCATACCCTTTTTTCGAACAGGGAACAGAAACGAAGAAAAGGATGGGGGGAAATGAATGGTAAGTTTTTTATGCAATAAATATCAGTTCAAAATGCGGTTGTGTTTCTTCTTCCCTGTTATTGCGAAATAGTGGTGGTGGTGATATATGGCAAGGTCTGGACTGAAGGAGTGTTTGTTTATAATTTGTGAGATGAGGGCTGCGGAAGAAGATTGAGTGTGTCGTCAAATAATAATTGATTTCATAGATAGAAAAAAAATTGTTTGCCACACTACTGCTATTGGTTTTGCTGTCACAGAACACAGCGGGAGCTAGAATTCCAACTATTATTAGATTAATTTGAGTAGTTTCTGCTGAGAAGGAAGGTATTGAGGCTGATTATTGTTATGAAGGAGAGGAAAGCTTGTTTTTCCAAAATTTCCTTCTATTTCCTAAATAAGCAGTAAAGTAGATTAACTGATACTTGAAAATGTGTTTGAAAAGCATCATTAAAATCAACATTACATGCCGGAAACAGACTGGATACTTGTTCCAATATATTACACATTAAACAGACAAATAATGTTTTTTTTAATATTTCCCGAAACGATATTAAATTAAATTGAATTAAATTAAAGAGAAAAGAAATAAGTAGGAAAATATTTATTTTGCGGAAAAGGACATTAAATGTATTTAGGGACTTATTATTATTTTGCTTATTTGAGAAGTAAAAACTTAAAAGTGGTTTTTAACAAATTAAAAAAGCATTGTTCACTTCCTTCCAGTTACAAAGCTCTTACTGACAAGTAGAGAAAGCTACTTGACTTGATATTGTCATAAGATGGCTCATCATTACTAAAACAATTACACTAATTGTGGTAGCAATTAGTTATTTACTGGATTAATTTGGCTTTGCTTTACCAAACTGTACTTATTTGCATAACGTTTGAATATACACATGGTAGTTCTTATTTAGATCAATATTAAACTTGCAATAGGCTGCTGGCTTCCCCGTCTACTCTTCTTTACACTTCTTGCTGTTGCGTAGTCTTAAATAACGAAGTTGTTTTTGACTAAGTTGCAATATTATTTTGGAAGAAAGCTAACAAAGCACAGAGCCTATCTATTCGAAACCAGTAATATTTCATTTGATACTTTCTTCATCTTCGCAGCGCTTTTTTTCTCTAAACAGTAAACCACACACACACATGCACACACATGAGAGGGACAAAGTGCCACAGAAAATATAAAATCCACCACACTGCTGCAGGCTACTTTCTATTCTCTCTCTAAAACAGGATATTATGTTATTATATATGTTTAGGAAAAAAGAAGAAAAGACAAGACACACAAAGAGAGAATATAATATTTGGTATAGTAACTCCGTCCTTTTTTATAAATCGTTTTGCTCTTAGGCCATGCCATGGCCATTTTTAGGAGGAAATGCACGGAGATTGTGCAAAAGATATATTATTATCCTTTTTTCTTCTCTAGAACTCCCTCCCTTATATATACTCATCTTATCCAAGCTTTTCCAGACAACACCTATTGCATACATATTAACTTTTAAGTAAGTATATTCACCAATTCACCTTCTTCTTCTTCCATAATAATAATAAGAAGAAAAAGAATAATGAGGAGGATATGATCATCCATATGTGGAGCAGAGAAAAAAGTATGTAGGGTATCACATAAGAGAAAAAGAAGATAAAAACGATATGAAGTTACGTAAGTATTTTTTGGACAAAAAATATTCTGTTGGAAATTGCTTCTGGAGTCTTTTCGTTTCATTCAACAAAGCAAAAAAAACATGCATGCATGCATTGTATGGTGGTTGGTGGCTGGGTAACTGCTCCGTATTTTTCTCGTGACAATAAAAGGGTTCTGCTGCTCCTCAAATTTGATTATGTCTCTCTTTCTCCCTCTCTCTCTCTGTACGATGGAATTAAAAAACCTTTGATGTCAACAACTAGCATCCTGTATTGCATTTACCTTCAGATGAAGATTACCATCATCTTGCTCAAAATTCAAGAAGACGATCAGCAGCAGGAGCTGCAACAGCAGCATATAGCTTTAGTGGGATGAGAAAGAAGAGGAGGTAGGCGGAGGACGATGATGAGGCTTCTGCTGCTGCTGCTACTGATGAAAATTATGAGCTGACTCTGACTCTTCTTTCGTTAGTTTCATCCAACCGATTAAATTCATTCATGAAGGAGCTTTGAAGAAGCTGAGTTGATGACAAAATGGAACAAGGAACAACTTACTCGGATTCATTACACCAATATAATATATAAAAAAATATAGCTATCTACTACTATCTACATTATAATGACGATCCTTATCCTTCCTAATATAGTAATGGCGATTACACTTTTTATTCATCTCACTTCACTCAACGCAAAATATGCGCATAGTTGATCCCTAATCTCTTTTCTAAACAGTAGTCTACGCTCCCACACACACAAACTATCGCTTTCGCTTTGCATCGTTTTCGCATCACCACCACTGCACTACTACCTCACCGGTGAGTGAGCAGTTTGGCCTTTAATGTTGAAGATGAAGTTGAAGGTGGGGAAAGAATACTGCGTAGGTAGATAGCAGTAATAATAATAATAGAGACTATAAATTTGATGGGTAAATTACCCACATAAATTCCTCCGACAATTATGTAAATGCATTATTATATCTGTAAAAGAAGTTTAAATCAGAGTTAAGTGAAAATGTGAAAAGGGGTAGTCTCAGTCTGATTCTGAATAGTTACCACAGTACAGTAGTGGAAGTCTGATTATGTAAAAGGCTTTGTAGTAGAAGGAACATATTATTTAATGAAATGGAAGAGTTTTCCTCTAAGAAATGAAATAAGTTTCGACAAAAAACTTTCTTCAAAAACTTTCCTGACGTACTTGTCAAAAGTGGAAACTTTCATCAGGAGAAATTGGAGGTGGAGGAAGAAAAAGAAGTAGCGTTGAACAAAAATTCTTCTTTTATACTGCAACCTGTGGTGGGAGCCATATTAGTGGAATTGCTTAAAGTGGAAAGGGGCTATGGACGCATTGCAGTGCAGGAGTGGAAAAGGTCTTCTTCTTCTCCTTCTTCAGATAATTGATAGATTATAAAAAGCAATGCAGTTGATCTAGGTAATTATACAAAGTAGCCTTCGAAAGCTTTTAACTTCCAATTATAAACAAACTGCTGCGTTGGGAAAATTGAGTTAAAGCAGAGGCTTTCATCACGGCTACTGTGTGTGTGTGTGAGTGGAAACTAAATGTTGACACATTTCGTCTGAATGCGATAAGTGAAATTTCACTTAATGATTGTTACTTGTGCGTGGTAAGATGCTGAATACCTAGAAATTTGCTAAAAACACCGTCTGATTTGTCCAAAAAGGAAAAGACGTGTGTACTACCCAAAGCAGTAGCGCTGTTTGCGTTGTAATTAGGAGAACCCTTTTTACTATTTTCTAGCAGAATAAAATATTTTTTCATAAAGAACAAAAGTAACTTTTGTAATATAACATTTTTTTCTGGAATAGAGAAAGAGTTTTTCTTTGATAAAGCAGACGCCATTGCTTTTCCTGCCACTGCACTGCTCCGTTCCTGCTAAAAAGAAGAAAGGAGGAAGGAAGATCAGAGAGAGAGTCAGAGAAAGGAGCAGTGGCTTTTCCTCTGGATCCCCTTTTTTATTCCGGTGTTATTTCCTTCTATTGTACTAGTAGTATTACGTATTACGTACTATTGCTACTGGCTCCTCCATGATTTCTCAAGTTTAGTGCAGATATCCCTTTCAAGAGAGATTTAAGACAAAAAAATTGGTCTCGTCCCAGGTAATTTATGATACTTTCGAAAGCCACGAAGAAAAAGAAGAAGAAGAAGAAAGGAAGAGAGGTAATCTGACTGCGGAATCGGGTCTAATGCACACAGGGCCAGGCCATGCCTCACTGGCATCGCCGTGATCATCATCGCGAGATGCCAGTGGCTACACGACGAGCAGAAATATGACAGAGAATGAGTAAATAGCGGGCGTGCCATGTATACTTAATATTAGATATATTTTTATGTAACTGGAATACTGCATGGTTCTGAACGGTGGTGGGGGTAGTGATAACTAACTGGTTGGTATGGTGGTGGCTCTGCTAACTAATAATTCTGATGCTACTTCACTGCTGATGCTGATGCTTCCTCTTCTCCTGCTACTCATTCACATTTACTAAATTTAAAAGTTCTCAGAAATAAATATGTATGATCATGTTTAACTCAAATGAATACATGATATGGTAATTGCAAAACTTTATAGATCTGCCTATGCAGATAAAAAATATTTCCCGTAATGAGAAATGATTATAATGTACATGTTACAGTAAATTTAGACATCCAGTAAGTATCGATATTTTCTAGTAAATATTAATACTTACTAGAAAGTATCGATATTTTCTAGGAAGAGTTGATACTTACTAGTAAGTATCGATACTTTCCAGTAAATGTTGATATTTACTGAC